>CM030366.1:65432513-65624313 GCA_017893485.1 Hemerocallis citrina
GTAACCAGAGATGATTAAGAAAGAGCGTTAATAGGAAAAAGAGTGATTGCCTTGTGACAGTGGTAGGTGGGGGGTATTTATAGCCGCCTTAGGGATCAGATTAGGAAGGTAGTAATTCCTGTGATCTGGTAAGGAGCAAAATTCTCATCACCAGATTACGAATCTGTTACCCCTAATTCCCGGTGGGAGGATAATGGCGAATCAGGCCCGTTGATTTGACCTAATCAGAGACCCTGATTCTATCCAACTAGACTGGATCTGAATCAGGTCGGGACCCGTATCCAGCTGAGGTGGACTCGCTCATGGGTCATCAAATCTGTGAGAAGAAGATCCAGTACCCGTTTCGAACCCATCTGTATGTGAGATTATCATTTTACCCCTGGGCTTCAAGATTCGTGCTCGATTTGGGCAGTTCTGGTTTAACCCTACTTTTAGCCATATCAGTATCGTTTCTATTTTTGATAGATACACTTCTCCATCTATATATTGGAATGAACCCACTGTGTATTCCTCACCTATTACTCTGAGAAAAATCTTCTGAACTAATCAATTCAACAATCAATCTAAGTGTGTGTTATACTTATTTGTTTTTTTCAGTCAGGATCATTAAGGATCTTGAGTTTTTCTTTTCTTCCACTTCGGTGAGATTGACGGTGCTTGTGTTAGAAGTCCTGTGAGTGTAATAGGCCTCTCGGCCTGAATCCGAGAATTACTGTACAAGGGTTTGAGTATAGTGGAACGCTTGTGGCGAAGAATTGCTATAAGTAGGTGGTGTGGACGTAGACCTGAGGGTCAAACCACGTTATATCGCTGCGTCACTTGTGCTTGCTGTGTTTGCTCTCTCTATCTCTTTTATTTTAATTTGCAACTTTATTTTTATAAAAAAATTACTCAGCACAATCACCCTATTCACCCCTCCCACCCAAGGTGATTCACAAGTACATAATCTGAAAGTCTTGTCTATTATTCTAGTGAGACTTGAGAGATAGATATGTTCTTGGTAAGGGTATTGTTACTCCTGCATCTTTTCTAGTTGAATAATATCAGGTATTTCTCTCTCTCCCCCCCCCCCCCTCCCCCCCGAATTAGGTTCACCGAATAGGGACAAAATTGTGTGCTTGTCTGTTTTGTTTTGGTCTACGTTGCTTGGCTGTTCGTTGTGATCAATGGTGACCTCTCGCTATATCCTTACAAAAAAAATTGTCCTGAGGTTCACTATAATGTGATATTAGAGCAAAGGTTGTGCAAGTTTCTTGGTGAAGATGACAGATCATGATTTTTCGAACATCAAGCAGTTTGATGGTAATGTCAACTTTAATCTCTGGAAGGTGAACATGTACGACGTATTAGTTCAACAGGGCTTGCAACTTGCCCTAGAAGGAGATAAAGGGAATACAACTAACATAAAGCAGGAGAAGTGAGATCAAATATGTTAAAAAGTCTTGAGTTTAATCGAACTGTCATTGACGAACGATGTCAAGTGCAACATACTTGAGGAGACAAGGCACTGGGAGTCTGTGGGCGAGACTTAGAATTCACTACTCAGAATCATCATTACTGGATTATATGTACTGAAAGAGAACAATTTCATTTCTCAATGAAGACAGGTACCGCTATTCATGATCATATAGTGGAATTCAATAAGGTGTTATCCAAATTGAATGTAATAAACACAGATGATCTAAGCGAAAATAGTAAAGCTTTCAACTTAATATATCCGTTGCTAGATTTGTACGAGTATTTGATAACCACCATGATACACGGGAAAATATGCCAAGGAGAATCTCTCAGTGACCGGTGTGATTAAGGGCTTAAAGGAGGATGAACTTAGGAAGGAAACTAAGAAATCAAGCTCTACTTCTTTGAGTTGCATGACGGTGGATGGAACTTCAATTGGAAGGGATAGTGCACGTAATGGTGGGATCAACCGCCACCATTGCAGAGAATTTGGCATTATAAGAGGAAATGTCGCAAGTTGTTGAATCAGAAGGGTGCAACATAGTTAGTGTCACTAAATTAGCTGATAACTTAGACTTTCTTCTTATTTCAAGTTCTAATGATGTGAATTCTGGCTGGTTTATTTGTTCAGATAGTTTTTCTCATATTTTCTCCAAGAGGGGGATGTTTTCTACTTGCAAGTCTACAACATGCCATTGTGTGAAAATGGGAATTGGTGAGATTTGTGACTAGTGGGTGAGGTACAGTTGAGTTAGAGATGCCCGATGGAAAGAGGTTCACATTGGAGAAGGTTATGCATGTTCCTTTGTTGAAGCAAAACCTAATATCCTTATGAACTCTAGAAGCATGGGGCTGTAGGTACAAAGCCCGAGGTAGGGTTCTATCAGTTTGGGAATTTCGTTGTAAGGAGATGAAGAGAATGATGGGTGTTCAGCACAACTTTTACAAGCTTTGTGGGAATGGAAAGACTCGGCCAAGTGTTTTAAAGCCTGTCGTTCCTAAAGCATCTAGTTCGCTGCCACTAGAACCACTAAAGCGAGAT
Organism: Hemerocallis citrina; assembly: GCA_017893485.1. Lineage (NCBI taxonomy): Eukaryota > Viridiplantae > Streptophyta > Magnoliopsida > Asparagales > Asphodelaceae > Hemerocallis > Hemerocallis citrina. The sequence goes on from CM030366.1 coordinate 65,435,014, forward strand.
TATGATGTTCGAATATCGTCGAGAGGTGGAGGATGCCTCGGGGTTGGTGGAGTTCGTGCAGAGGGTGGCGCCTTCGTGCTGATGCCTACTGATGTATGCCCTTGAGGGGGCATACGATTGGAGAAATAACAAGTTGAGGTAAATTAAACTAGCACAAGAAGCCACTGAATTGCATTATTTACAAGAGGATAAAGGGAAGAGTCTATAAGTAATTAATCACGCAAGCATGTGTATGCAATCCAAGGTGGATATTATTGGGTGTATGTCTTGCATACTAGGTTCGATGTGAAGAGAAACGGGCGAAGCGAGAAGATGTTCAAAGCGAAGGTGGAAGCAGAAAAGTGCTACTATTTTTAGGCTGTCTAAAGGTGATAGTCGACTGCTCCAAAGAGCAGTCGACCACAACTAGCAGTTGCTGCCCTCGACTGCTCTTTTCAGCAGTCGACCACAAGCGGCGGAAGCAGCTATCGGGTTGGGTTTTTGGTGGATTTTATTGAAGCGGTTTTTGCTTTAAGTCAGATCGTACGGTTTCTATCATAGGGTATATTAGATAGTGTTGGATCAAGACTAGAACCTGGGCATTAGATAGATCTCTATATAACAATGTAATGGCCTCCATTGAGAGTTATGTGGGTTCTTCGTCTGAGAGTTTTTTTAATTGTAAACAGCAGAGTATCTTCTAGTAAGACTTAAGAGATAGATATATTCTTTGTGAAGGTATTGTAACTCTTGTATGTTCTCTAGTTGAATAATATCTTGGTTATTTTTCCCCCGGTTTAGGTTCACTGAACAAAGACAAAATTTTGTGCTTGTGTGTTTGGTTTTGATCTACGTTGCTTGGTTGTTCGTTGTGATCGGTTATCTACTCTCCCTATTTTCTTACAACATAGGAAAGTTGCAACGAATGAATCTTTAAGTACTAACTTGTAGTTTATATTGTTGGATTTAGGGTTAGGAATAAATATTGAGTTCAACTAAATCAATACAATATTTGATATAGGGACTAAACTAATATCTATCATCTAACACCCCCTCTCAAACTCAACTTGGTTCAAGAAACATGAGTTTGGAATATTGACGATGTTCATGTGACAGGGACGGCACACGGTGATGCACTTGGTGAAGAAGCATGGCTTAGGGAAGGCGCTCAAGTAGATGGCGCATGGGATGACGCTCGGTTGCGCAAGGACGATGTTGGGATCTCACCCCCTTTCCGAGAAGTAGTATGTTGTGGTGGTGCACAGTAGATGGCACATGTTGGAATGTCACCCCCGAACTGAGAAGTAGTAGTAGAAGTAGTGGTGGCGCACGGTAGCGGTGCATACTGGGATCTCGGCAGACGAGATGGACGTCAGGATCTGGAATGATGTTGAGATCTCCCCGTCTCAAACTCACGCTGGAATAATCAGTGTGAGTTTGTATTGAGATCTGAATGCGTTAGTTGGAGATGTTGTTGATGGGAGGTGGGGTGAGGGAGACACGGGACTGGGATGATGTCGATATCTCACCCTCTCAAACTCATGATCGGTCAACCAGTTGAGTTTGCTGACGATCTAGATGAGGAGCGGAACTGTAGAAGCTTGAGGAACCTGTAAGAATAGATTTTTTTTCGGATTTTTTTTACTTAAAAGAAACATTAAACGGGTTGGATATAGGGTAGGGTTTCGGATGTCGATATTAGGTTCCGGGTTTGGTTTGGAGTGGTTTGGATCTGGTTAGGGTTTCGGGTCGGGTAGGGTAGATGGGTATAGGGTTTTATGTGTATTGGATGCGGGCTTCAGGTATGAGGGTATGAGGGTTTGGGAATTAAAACAAAAAAGCAAAAATTGAATAATTAATTTTGTAATGGCATGTATCTTCAGTATGATCTTTTACTTCGGGTAAAACTATATAGAAGAAGGAAAACTATGTAGAAATATAACAGATTTTGTTTCGATACCGATTGCAAGGGCATCGAAACAGTGCTCATTTAAAGTTGAAGTTGCGATTATCCATTGTGTCATCCACTCAAAATCTGACTGCGATTTTTCTGATGCGTATTTCACGAGATTCAGGGGAACCTAAATATTGGTCTGATCAATTACCATGACATGTAGCTCAACAGCTATGGCGGGAATTGCCAGTTCAGTCATTAGCACTTGGTTAGTTTTATGTTTCAATTAATCTCATGTTTTAGTCATGGGTTTCTACTTCCTTTTTTTCTTTGCTCTGTTGTCACTGAGCTATCTTATGTACAATATTGGCCTTTGAGCCTTTAATCAATAAAAAAATTATTTAAAAAAAAAACTACGTAGAAGAAGGTGAAACCGAAACCCAAACTCTCATTCTATATATATATATATATATATATATATATTCCTTTGTTGTTCGTGTCGTGTTTTACTTTGATAAAATTGTATCTCTTTACAATCTACTTTAGTTTAATCATTTATAGATTGGGCTGGAATGTAACGATTCTATCCTCGATATCAAATATATATATAGGAAAATCTTTCATTGTGCACCACCCCTCCGTATGCGCTCGTGTGCACTCGGTCTTCCCACCTTCGTATCGACGATCCGAACCGTTTACATTGATCTACACATCTAAATTAGTCTAAATATGTAAAATCAAATCATTTGAAATTTATTTGCCCATCCATCATGTGACTATAAAAAACAATGATTTTCAGCTATACAATTTTGTAACACTTCAATGGATGGGCAAATGAATTTCAAATGATTTGATTTGATATATTTAGACTAATTTAGATGTGTAGATCAATGTGAACGATTCGGATCGTCGATACGAACGCCCGAAGGCCGAGTGTTCACGCGGTGAGCACTAGAGGAGTGATCAACCGATCCTTTCCCCCCTTCTCTATATATATATATATATATATGGATTAAGAGGTACTCGAATAATGTGGTAAAATGGATCAACGATGCTCATCTTGATCCTTACTGTTATCACTGAGCTTTCTTATGTACAATGTCGGCCTTTGTGCCTTTAATTAATAAAAAGAACAAAAACTATGTAGGAGAAGGTGAAACCAAAACTAATGTCGGCCTTTGTGCCTTTAATTAATAAAAAGAACAAAAACTATGTAGGAGAAGGTGAAACCAAAACTATATATATATATATATAGCCTCTAATAATGTGGTAAAATGGATCAATGATGCTCATCTTGATCCTTACTAAAATATTCAATGTTTCCTCACCAAATATAGATAGAACTATGTATTTGCAATTATCTTCTATATGTATGGATCCTACCAATGTGTACATAGGTGATCTAAATAAAATAGCAACTCCAAGATTGAACAAATCAAAATTTTCACTGTTTATTTTCGGTTACATAGAATTCATTAAGGATCCTATTGGTAGATCATTTTATATTCTGGGCCATAGATCAAGCTAAGGAAGGGGCCCTCACTATCCACTCTGTATTTTGTCTTTTTTGTTTCATGCACAAAAAAAAACTTATTATTTACTTGTACACTATGAGATAATACCGAATAATGAAATTCTCATAACAGTATGCTAAGAAACATCTATTTATTATTTATTATCTTTTCTTTGTACATAATAAAACCTGTCTTTATATTTCTATTTGGTAGGAAATATTTTACATAATAATATTATTTTTTTTTGAAGTGATACCTCATATTCTCCTTTAAAAAAAGGAGAATCTTAAAAATAATTTGACAACCCTTTTTACCAATCTCATTTCAAATTTATACAATCATAAACTAGGCCCATGATGTGATTAGGGCTGCAAACGAATCGAGCTATTTGCAAGTTATTCGGCTCGAGCTCGGTCAAAGTTCAGTCAAAGCTCGGCTCGAACCGAGCTCGAGCTCAAAATTGAGCTCGTTTCGTAAACGAGCCGAGCTCGAGCTTGATTTTTTTTTTTTAAGGCCAAGCTCACTAGCTATTCAGCTCGAATATGGTCAAAGCTCGGCTCGAACCGATCTCGAGCTCAAAACTAAGCTTGTTTCGTAAACGGGCCGAGCTCAGGCCTGAAGATATTCGGCTCGGCTCAGCTCGATTGCAGCCCTAGATGTGATCTTCATTCATTCATATAACTAGTAGCCAGTCACCACCGCAATTCAAAACTCGTCTCTTCTTAGTCCTCTCCTCCCTTATTCCCCGGCACTACTGGAAATCAATACCTGTGCAATTCTCCTTTCTCAATCTATTATATTTTCTTCTCCACTGTCACGTTTTTGGCTGCTCCAATCCAATCCCCATTCCCCTCCCTCCCATCGTCAACTTCAAACCTCACCCACTCTTCTTTCCAATGTCTCCGAACCCGTCATGCCCACCACCTGTTCGACATAATCCCCACTAGAAGATACCCTCCCCAACTCCCCCACCCGAAAAAATATCCCGCCAAAATTGGTCCCAGAACCCCCCATTCCCTCCAACTCAATGCAACGGCCACCCACAAACCAACCAGAGCCACCATTGTGTCCATCGCCACCAACTCAATGCCACATTCTTCCACCGATGAGGATGTGTCATCTTCAACCACTTGCCACTGCGACGATCTTCGCCATAAGTTTTCAAGCAGTGTGATGGATCTATTCGAGTCGAGCAGATTGCAGCAAGAGAGTGTCCCCCAACCGCCGCCATCTGCTTATAACAAGATGATAAAACAGTTTAGTGAGGCTGGTAAGGTCAATGAAGCCATCAGACTGCTCCGTGAAATGAGCTTATTTAAATGTGAGCCTAATGTTCTTTGTTATAATACGGTAATCAATGCATTGGCGATGGCTAACCGCCCGAGAGAAGCTAGGGTGGTCTTTAAGGAGATTATCACGATGGGCAAAGTTCCAAATGTTTCTACGTTTAACATTCTTGTAAAGATGAATTGCCGTATGGGTCGGTTTGATTCGGCGTATAGGGTTGTTGAGAGTATGATTCAGAGCGGGTGTAAGCCCGATTCGTTTACTTACTCTACTTTGATTACGGATCTCTGTAGAAGCGGAAGAGTTGAGGAAGCATGGGATGTTATGGATGTAATGTTGGCAAATAAGTGTGTACCAACTGTTCATAGTTATACTCCCATTGTTTATGCTTACTGTTTGGAAGGGAAGATCGAAGAGGCAAATAATGTGATGGTTATTATGGAGAGTTATAATTGTACTCCGAATAGTGTTACCCATAACATTCTGATTAATGCACTTTGCAGAAAAGGGGACTTTGAAGCAGTTGAGAAGATTATAAGTGAAAGTGACTCAATGGGTTGGAAGCCCAATTCAAATACATATAATACATATATGAATGGTCTCTGCAAATGGGGCAAGCCAAAGGAAGCAATTGAGCTGTTTGAAGCTATGCGGAGGAATGGATTAGAGACTAACGATTTCTCTTTAAGTATTTATATTGATTGCCTTTGCTATGATTCAAAAATTCAGGAAGCTAAATGCTTATTAGATAGGAGTGGTGTTATCGGCTACAATACAGTTATGAGTAGACTTTCCGCAACTGGAAGTTGGTTAGAGGTTCTGAAGGTCTTTACTGACATGTTGAAAAATGGTGTAACTCCAAATACCAGGACATTTAATATTGTCATTAATAGCCTTTGCAAGGGTGGGAAGCTTTCAAAGGCAAAATGCATGTTTAATAGCAAAAGATTTGTTGCCAATGCTGTCAGCTATAACACTTTGATCCATTGGTGTTACCAATATGGAGAATCCGATGAAGCTCTAAGATTATTTCATAGGATGGATGTGATGAAGATTCAGCCTGATGAAATTACCTATACTATTATGGTTGTTGGTCTTTGTAAATCTGACAAGTTTTTGGAAGCTACCGAGTGCTTACTTAGATCTCTTAAAGGACCAGTTGATATAAACTTGGTTACTGGTTTGATAAAAAACTTGGGTGAGCAGAAAAGATTTCAAAAGCTATTGAAGCTGTTTGTAGGAAAGAATAGATTGTTTTTAGAAAGGCTTTGTCAAAATGCAGAACTGTACAATATATGCATTACTCTCGACAAGATGCTTGGGAAGCGATAAAAGTTGAATTTAGGCAGGTGATTTCTCTTAGCCTGCTACTATATTTTTCAGAAATGAAATTTGATTTTTTTTTTTTAATTAATTATTTTTCTTCTTTTGTGTATGTTTATACATGTCCTCTGTTTCAAACTGTTTCTGTTGCGTTTGCAGCATTTTTTTACATAATGTTTCATTTATAGTGTATGATTATATTAATTGAATCTTATTCTTTTCTTGTTTCCTGTGAATGTGATTGAATTTGTGTGAACCATGTAAGATTTGTATTTTGTTGTGAGGATTTTTGTGATCTCCTTACAGCATCTCCAGAAGTTTGGGATTTTGCTATTTTTTGCATAATTTAGCAACAAAACGAACTGCACTCAATTTGCCATTTCGTCATTTTTTGCAAAAGTAGGAACAGCTTGCAGTCAAATTTGGCAACGCAAATGGCCATTTGCCAAATTATAGAGGGCGGAAGATGATATGGGTAAAAATAGAACTAAATCGGGACCGTTCAAATCAGGCACGAATCTTAAAGCTCTCAGAGGTAAAACGGTAATTTCACATATAAACGGGTCCATGAATGGAAATTGGGCATCTTTCAAGCTCAATAACCCAAATAGGATCTGTCTTATTGGGTTGTCATAACAGCCCCATGCAAATGAGTCCAGATCATTTAAAAATGATTTAAACTCATGATTATCTATAAGAGACGGTTCAAAAATCATCTCTCTTATCGGAGAGTTTAAAACTCAAATTCCTTCAACTACTCTTATCTCTTCATGAAAGAGATAACTGATTTAATCCAAAAATACTGAGAAGTAGAGATAAAACATTATCTTGAAACTGACCCCCAAGGCGACTAATAATACCTGTCTACCTCCACTAGAACAAGATAATCAATATTTTACCTCTAAAAACTCTTTTTCTATTCTTGAGTTCTGACTTGAGCGTCGAAGGGTCTGTCGCCAAGGTCAACCGCGATGTTTCATACTTTTGCAAGTCCATCGGAGCGATCGTCGAAAGTTCAGATGCAACGATTAAACGGGTCAGATTCAATGGTCAACAACAATTGGAAACAGTCAATATCGGTAAAAGTAAAAAAGGTCAGCTTTTTAAAGTTTTTACAAGAACTCATCATTTGTTTGCTCCCACAAAAAAATTAGCAGCAACTGATTGACGTCGTCTGTGGGAAACTTCAAAAAGCAATCCGACTAAACTTCGCCGGTAAAAACAGTTTTAAGTCATGCCTCCAAATGGAAAGGGAAGGCAACAGCCTCAAGCTGACGAGCCAACCCTCTTCCTCCGCCTCCTCCACTTGAGGACGTCTCTCATACCCTTCAGCCGGATCAACTCCTTCAGCAGGAACAGCCTCAGCAACCTACTCACCACCTCCAAGGAGCTTCCACCGGGGGGCTCCCGAAGAAATCAACCCCCTGCACAACACATTGGAGAGAACAGAGGGTCGGTCTACACCTCTACACCTTCCGTCATGCCTCCCGAGGCACCTTAACCTCAACAAGATCTCCGCCATCTCATAAATTCTAGACAGCAGGAGTTCGAACGTAGAGGCCGTTCAAGTAGGCCACATTCATCACATCAGGTAGGCGCGAGGAGTCCCTCTCCTTGGAAGCCGCGATCCAGGAGAGCTCCTTCTCTGATGGAGCACGGAAGCACTCCCTCTCCTAGAAGGCGAAGAAGATCCCCCTCTCCTAGGGGGCAAAGAAGCCACCGCTCCCCAAGGGACCACAGAAGAACTCCTCCCCGAAAAAGGAGGCATCCAACTATAACTAGCAGAACGAACCCTAGAAGAGGGAGGGAGGAAGAAGTACCCGTCACCAGAGCAAAACTCTAATAATTCAAAGACGAAATTCTTCAGGCCCTTGACATAATTTTTCCTAAGACTTGACAAACCAGTCCTTACCGCTCTACTCCTCTGCAACGCGAAGATTCTCATGGGTCCACCAGATCCTATCAACAAGAGGATGACGTCCTTCGACGCCTCCGAAAGATGGAAGATCGTCTAGCACTTCTGAAGCAGGAAGAAGAAAAACATGAAGGAAGATACCATCCCGTCAGACCCCCCTTCTCTAAGAAGATTATTAAGGCTCATGTTCCTGTTAACTTCAAGATCCCAACCTTCGAGTCATACAATGGGGAAACCAATCTGGTAGACCACATTGAGAATTTTAAAATTCTCATGATGATCCACCAAGCATCTGAATCCCTCCTCTGCAAGACTTTCCCAGCAACCCTGAAGGGATCCGCACGAGAGTGGTTCTCTCGACTCTCTCCAGGGTCTATCTTCTCATTCGATCAACTTGAGGAGTTTTTTCTCACGCACTTCATCACCAGCCGCAAGACAGAAAAAACAAGTGTCTTCCTACTTGACTTCAAGCAAAGAGACGGGAAGTCCCTCAAGAGTTACGTTTGGTGCTTCGCAGCCGAGTCTCAGTCCATCCCCTCACTCAACTCAGCCATAGCCATGGCTGCCTTCAGGCACAATGTAAATCATGATTACCTCAAAGCCTCCCTTGTCAAAAGACCTCCCCAGGACTTCTCTGACCCACTCCAAAGAGTCGAGAAGTACATCCGAGTGGAGGATTTTATTCGACCTCAAGAATAGAAGGTGACCTCATCTGGGAACAAACGAAAAAGCACCAATGAAGACGAACCCAGTAAGTCCTAGAAGGATGCCACAGGTCAACATCGTCCACCCCTAATGCCTTGATTTGAGAAGTAAAATATGCTTAATGTCAACATCTCTATACTCCTTATGGAAGTGGACGAAGAGGGACTCCTTCGACCTCCACCCAAGAAGAATGCCCCAAGTGGAAGAAAAGATAGGAACAAGTGGTGCGAGTTTAACAAAGATCATAGGCATCTCACTGATGATTGTCGGGCCCTCAAAGACGAGCTAGAAGCTCTGCTCCGACATGGGTACCTTACCAAGTTCGCCCAAAGGAACACCGAACATCCTCCACGAGGAGCCAATAAGCGACCAGAAAAATCAGCCGAGTCCCAAGGCTGGGGGTGCATGGAGATATTCCACTCAATCCATGGGGGACCTATGAGGGGATCATCTAACCCCTCTAGGAAAGCGTTTCTCTGAGAAGTGAACTCGGTGCATAATATCCCCCCTCCGAAGAACTCGGGGGTCCCGATCACATTTTCAGACCATGACCTTGAAGGTGTTCAAACACCTCACTGCGACGCACTAGTAATCAGCATATGTATGGTCAATCATGAGGTGTGCCGCGTCCTGGTGGATAATGGAAGCTCGGTAAACCTCATCTTTCTGAATGTATTCGAGGACTTCAAGCTCATGCGGGACCACCTCAAGCCTGTCGAGAACACTCTCCATGGATTCTTCGGAGTCCCATTTCTAATCGAGGGAATAGTCACCCTTGACGTAACTATGGGGAAAGCTCCAACTACCCGCACGGAAGAACTCGATTTCATGGTTGTCGACATAAAGTCCGCCTACAATGCTGTCTTCAGTCACCTGGGGTTAGCAGCCGTTTTCACGCGGTTGCCTCAACCTACCGCATGAAGATGAAGTTCCCTACAGCAGCAGGGATAGAGGAAGCCAAAGAAAACCAAGAAGCTGCTCGGGCATGTTACACCGCCACAATGGGGGGCTTGGTCCTCCCCCTCGAAGCTATGGAGCTCCCCCAAGGGCAGGGACAAGCAAGCTCTGAACCCTTAGAAAAACTAGCAGAAATTCCCTTCTTCCAAGAGGATCAAGCCAAGTGTCTTTGGGTTAACAAGGCACTCTCACATCAAGTTAAGGAGCAACTCGTCACTTGCATTAGGGAGAACCAAAATCTCTTCGTTCGAAACACTGAGCACCCGATGAAGTACAACGAGGGCACTTAACACCCTCCCCAAGTAGTTTGCTTCAAACATGTCATAAAGGCCGACAGTTATAACGGTCACATGTAATAAAGGGTAGCATCAAAGCATTCACTTTGTTTTATTCTGCAACAAATTTTTAGTATTTTCCTTCGCAAAATTCTTGTACAAGTCCATCTGATGCAAAAAATAAGTTAAGCCACACAATCCCTTCACTAAGTACTCCAACGAACAAGTGTGGAGTTCACTCATAGTTCATAAAGTCGCTCTAGCCACATGCTCTCGAGCAAGTGTGCTGGATTCGGCTCGACATTCAAGTGCTCCCAAAATTCATTGTCACCTTGTTCGGAGTCCATTCACGGTTCATAGGGCAACTTTAGCTCCTTGCACCTGAGCAAGTATGCGGGGTTCGGCTCGTCATTCGAGTGCCCCTGAAATAATTCCGGACAAGCGCGGAGTACATTCATGGTTCATAGAGCCGCTCTAGCCACATGCTCCCGAGCAAGTGCGCGGGGTTCGGCTCGCCATTCTAGTGCTCCAAAAACTCATCATCACCATGTTCGGAGTCCATAGGACCACTTTAGCTACTTTCTCCTGAGCAAGTATGCAGGATCGGCTCGCCGTTTAAGTGCTCCTGAAACTGTAACACCCCACAAGATTGGAAATGACAATTTTGCCCTTATGTGTTATGTACGTGTATTTTGTAACGTGTTTCATTACATATTTTGGATTTCGACCATTTTTCCGTATTGATTTCAGTCGACTAAAATATAATATTTCAATCTCTGGGTTTTACGTGCTTTTTACGTGTTTTCGATGCATGTATCGATGATGTGTTTCCACCGCTACGTGCAATATTTTCTAGGCATTCGAATCTATTTTTATAAACGAAAATTCATTTTTTGATTAAAATAATATTATACGTATAATGCACATGTTTTCTGCGTACGTAGCAATTACGTCGTAAAATTTATAAATAATTTCCTTATATTGTATTTTTATTATCTTTAACATTTTTTTCCGTTGATAAAATCGATTTCGCATTTTTAATATTTTACGTCCGACGCACATATTTACGATAAACATATTTAAGCACATTTGTTTTCAAAATAAATTTCGGAGTGTATAACTTCCGTATAACTTCCCGTATAACTTCCCGTAGTTTTCAAAATATATATATTATATATATGATATGGTTTGATTATAGTTGGCTGGCTTTGGTAAAAATATGTTACAAAGTTTGGATCGGTGTGGTGCATTCTCGCCATGTTTTTTCGCTCTGTTTGGATGCTTGTTTTGTAATTCTTAATTGTATTTCTTTACTGTTTAGATTATTTCTGTTTTACCTCTTGTAAAACCCTTGATATCTGTTTGTATTATTACTGTTTAATTGATTAATATATTTTTTGATGGCTGGAGCCTTTGGGCTCTATCCGATATATCAAAAAAAAATATGTTACAAAGTTGAATGGTATAAAATGATAATGATGGAGATGGTGGGCCCTCACGGTAAAAGACTCAGTAGTAGCACTGAAGTTGCTGATGATTTCATCAAATGAAGGGATGACGTGGCATTGTGTGAAGGGGGCCCACCTGCCGAAGTGTGCTGTGTAACTCAGGGGAGAAGCCGGGACCTAATAGGAGAGAGAGAGAGGTGGGAGTTTTGAGAGTTAGAGTAATGAAGATGGAATTTTTTTCCAAACTGTCCCACTTTTTGAAAGTTTTTTTCAAACCGTCCCACTTTTTTTTTAATTTCCAAACCATCCTACTCGGTCTTTGAAAGACCGAGTGTAGTTAAAACTAACTCAGTCTTTCAAAGACCGATTCTTACACTTCGAAAAATCGAAGAGTAAGACTCGATCTTTGAAAGACCACGTTAGTTTTAACTACACTTGGTCTTTCAAAAACCAAGTGTCGATTGGGTTCAGATCTGTTTCTTTCTTCTTCTCTCTCTCTATACTTTACTCTATTCTATCTTCTCTAACTCATCTCCCTCAATCTAGGCCGACCCCCTACCCACAAAATCTCATCTCAATCTAAATATATTTACCAATTTTTTCCTAACCCTCTCACCTTCCACTGTAAAAATCCTAAACTCATCTTTCGAAAGATCCATATTTTGGAATTTTGTTAAATCTGAAAGAGGATAGCAACTTCAACTCTTCTTCCCAAATATCTACGGCTCTATCCTTGAAGCTTGTGAAGGTATGATGAATATTGACCTATAACTATAGCGTGTCAAAACCAACCCAAAAAGTTCATGGCCAAACTCGCTGAACTTGAAACCGTCAATGTCGAGGCGGCTAATTGGTTGAAAGAGAAGCCGAATGAGAAATGGACACTTTATGCAGATGACGGTCGAAGATACAGGCATAATGACTACGAACCTGTCAGAAGTCTTCAATTCAGTCTTGAAAGGAGTCCGTAGTTTACCAGTAACTGCGATTGTGGAGACGATCTTCTTACGTCTCAACTCTTACTTTACTACTTGTCGACAGGAAGCTAGTAAGCTTTTATCTGAAGGGACGATTTTCGCTAGAAGTGTACATGAATTGATCGATAGTCACCGTGAGAGAGCAAACCGACATGAGGTTACAATGTTTCATCATCAACCTGGAGTTTTTTCCGTGAGAACGGGTACATGCATGGTAAATGGAGAAAGGAAAGGTGGGAACTTGCACACTGCGAACTTGGGTACGAAAATATGCACATGTATGAAATTTCATCTATATCATATTCCATGTTCTCATGTATTGGCAGCTTGTGCATATCGTGCAATCGATCTCAAGCCTTTTGTTGATAGATTTTACCATGTCACGTCATTAGCACAAACATGGGCTTCCGTGCTTAATCATATTCTAGATCAATCATATTCTAGATCAATCATATTGGCCTACTATTGACGGTCCACGACTCGTACCCGATGCTATTTTGCGACGTTCACGGAAAGGCCGGCCTAAATCCACGAGAATACGCAACGACATGGATGTGGGAGATAATCTAGTCGTGGTTCGGGGATGAAATGTTCAAGTTGTGGTTTGGAAGGACACAACAACCGTCGATGTACTAATAGAGGATCTCAAAACATTTAATTTGATTATGTGCTATCCAATGTGTTTGTAATATTTAATTTGAACTAAGTACTCAATTTGGATTAGGGGTGGCAACGGGCCGGGTTAGGGTCGGACTTATATAAGCCCGAGTCCGAGCCCGAAATTAGTTTGTAGGGTCCGAGCCCGACCCGATTTTGTATCGGGCTCCAAAATGCAAGCCCAAGCCCGAGCCCGAATAAACAAAAAAAACCCGAGCCCGGTCCGATTTCTTTATCCTTGATGTTCAGAAGTTGAGGGACTTAGAACCCAAGGCTTTATGCGGTGTTGAATTATACGATGGGATATTAATGCGGTATGTGAAAGCATCGACAGCCTACTTGGGGAAACAAGAAGACTCGTTAGATTTTGACATCACTTACTACAGAAGTCATGACCCAATGACTCCTAGATTGTACGAAGATGTGCTCGAAGAGATTGAGCAGATGGCATTGTTTAAATACGGAGGGCTTCCACATTGGGGAAAGAATCGTAACCTAGCATTTGATGGGATAATTAGTAAGTACTCTAGGAGAAGCGATTTTCTGAAGGTGAAGAATGCTTACGACCCTGATGGGGTGTTTTCGAGTGAGTGGACTGATCAGATTCTTGGTATTCAAGGGAGGAGGCCGAGTATAGTTAAAAAGGGGTGTGCCCTTGAAGGGCTTTGTATATGCTCAGAAGATGTTCATTGCGCTCCAAAAAAGGATATTTTTGCTGTCCAGGTAGAGTTTACAGTGATGCTCGCGTCTGTTCTGCAACTATAAAATAGACATAAATTATATAGATTATTGTTATGTTTTTCTCTGTTCATTTGTACAGTTCAGTGCTATAAAAGCTATATCTAATATGGAGTGAACAAGAAAGAAGAGCTTGCTTTCCCTGCGTTGTTGTTGAAGCATCGATCTGTACTTCTTTTGAGATTTCAGAAGTTAGGGTATATAGATAAATCGGGTCGGGTTCGGGTCGGACCCATACACACCCGAACCCGGCCCGAAAATTAAACGGGCTTATTTTTTGAGCCCGGGTCCGAAAAAAATGAAAAAAAAACAGGCCCGAGTCCTACTAAAAATGGGTCGGGCTTGATCGGGCTCGGGTCGGGTTCGGGTCAATTGCCAGCCTTAATTTGGATGTGTTTAATTGTGGAAAATGAATGATTGAATGAGGTTTAATTGTGTTTTTATTCAAATATCAGCTTCTAAGTATTTTGGAATCATTAAGGTTTAACTGTAGAGCAATTGGAATCAATCAGTCTTGAAGCTGATTGGGAAAAAAATGTGCAGGCGTAAGACTCGGTCTTTGAAAGACCGAGTCTTAAAGCTGATTGATAAATAGAACTTACAGACGCAAGACTCGTTCTTTGAAAGACCGAGTCTAGTTGTAATGTGAATGTTCTTTCGAAAACTGAGCTTTGAGTAGACTCCTTTCCAGAAAGCAAGATGTTCTCAGCAGAAGCGTCACCATCAGAGTAGCGCAGCGGAAGCGTGGTGGGCCCATCCATAACCCACATGTCCAAGGATCCTTTTGTTGCTTCTCCTTCCTTGCATTGTTTTGGTTTTTCCTATCTCTTACAATTGTTCTCATCCGCTGACTTTTTGTTTAATTCAATTCTTTCCTATCTTTTATCTCTTTGATTTCAGTTCTGCATACTCCTTATCTTGCTATATTATCTCGTGTTGTTCTTTCCTTTCGAAACTGTTTATTCCCTTCCATGCCCTCCAATTGACCTCATTGTTATCCACTTTCTTCTTTTTCTGGTATTGCCTCTGCTTTGTTTCTTCCCTCAGTTGTTTTGCCCTGTCCTATGTACTGCCTAAGCAAATTTCGAGGATGAAATTTTTGTGTAAGGTGGGTAGGATTTGTAACTCCTATTTCCTGTATTTGTATTTTATACTGTATTTTGCCCCATTGTACTCTTTTATCTATTTGAGATTCTGTATTTTGGTCCCGACTGAATAAAACCATTAATTTGTTTTCGACTCAATTTTTGGTGCTTTTATCTAATTCAATTGGGTGTCCTCTTTGTGTCATTCTTCTTGAAGAATTGGCTGTTTCTTCTCATTCATCTCTTTATTCCCCATTTTAATACATTTTGACCAATTCTCTAGTTGGATCTCCCTCAAAACGGATACCCTAATACCCAAAAACCCGAAACCCTATACTATTTAACCCTAACCTACCCTAACCCTAACCCTAACCCCTAACCCCATTTACTGTGCTGACCTAAATCATCCTGCCGCTCTTCTCCTTCTTCCTTCCGCATCTTACTCCGTCTCCTTCGATCGCCCTTCGTCCACGACCAAACCCACTCCGATCACCATTGCCCATCACCTTCGACCCCCGCTCCTGGTCAACCCCACCGCAGCACCAATCCACCACGACCTTCACCCTCGTAATCATCACCGCCGTCGTCTCCTCCATCGAACCCAGCATCGCCATTACCCAAGCTCTCGACAACCACCCCATCGCCATTGCCATCGCCAGTCTCCTCATCCCCTCGACTATCTCGCCGACTTCCGTTCGCATCGCCAACACTCCCGAACCACCGCCGAACCCAGCCTTTCTCCTCGCTCCCCTATTTCGAGCGCGAAGAACAGGGCCACGAAACTTTTCGTCGCAAGCTCTGCCGTTGCCACCCCATCGCCGTCGTCGACTGCTCCTCAGTCGAACTCTGACCACGCACCGTCGTCGTGCCAGCCTGTGCCGCACCCCCCTCTCTCTCCCGCGCGCTGCCGAAGTGAGGAAGAAGACGCTCGCCCAGTGGTCGAAATCGCTGTTCGGTGTTCGGCCACAGCAGATCCCCGCTTGCTGTCCGCTGTTCTGGCCCCGATCCGGTGTAAGGAAGAGGTCTGGTTGGTTGGTTCTGGTGTCCCGTGTTTTGGCGCAGCAAATCCCGATCTTACTGTTCGCTGTTTTGGCGGGATCCGGTGTGGGATTTTTCCTTTACTGTTGAATTCTTGCATGTGCTTCACACGTGTTTTTGGGAGATTTTGCCCGGAGTTTTTCGATCCCGCTTTCTTCAATTAACGGATCTAATCGTCGTCAATCAAGGCAAGTAATCCTCTTATACACATTTTTATTATAGTACAAGCATTCCTTGAAAATACTGCAAATAGTTAGAAATTGTGACTCCTCTTGGACTCGTCGTTGTTGATCAAATATTAATCCTCATTAATTTCATAATCTTAAGAGTCACAATAATTTCATTGTATTAAATTACAACTACTTGGACTAATTTTATCTCTTAGACACATGAACACATGAATTAAGGAACCCTAAATTTGTAGACATATGTTATATCTTTGTATGTGATGAACTTGCACCCACTAGAGTCGAAAAATAAATATTACTTGCTGTTTTGATAACCATTACCCGGTATGATATCACACAATATCCTTGACGCCTAACAACAAATTTTCATGCAACCTATGCTCGTAAGACATTCCCACATGTTGCTATCCTGAATCTTATTATGCTGTTCTGACCCCTTTAAAATTAGAATCTGAACCCGAGTCCTGAACAGTAAATGTATCCCTGGATGTCTAGATGTCGATAGCCTCCAGAATTTTCGAATTCGGAGTTGAGGTCTAGGAATTATCGCAGTTTGACTGCAGCTGTGTCGGTAGACGCAGATTCGTAAAACTGCTGCACACCTTTACTTTGCAAATTAATTTAACTATGTTAACAGTACGTGTTTGACTTGAAATTTTACATACTGTTGCTGAATACCCTAGAGAACCTTCCCAAATTTTCTTAGAATCAATTTACAACATCTCGACACTATCTCACATGTATAAATTCAAATACTCAAATTCTGCCTGAACACTTGAGCTATGAAATTCGCTGTTTTGACACATGTTCCCACCACTTTCATGTACCTTAATTATATGTGTTGGAACCGGACAGGAGTCTAGTTTCTAGATCTACTGACGGATCCACTTTTGCTATCTCGTAGCAACGGGAATCACAGTTTTGGTATAGCAACATCATGCTGTCCAGATTTGGGATTTTCGTTGTTCGTGATATTTTTATTTATGTTGACCCTCGATTATGCCATATAAATATCTCAGACTTGTCCCATGTCCATGATTACGATTTCTTGACTTGTTTCACACACGTGCATGCTTGCTTGATAAGAATTAATAAATGTAACAAGCCGGGGTTTAAGGGAAAGACTATAGTAGTGGACAATATAGGTAAGTGTACTCGGAAGGGGGCCCGTGTTTTCCAAATACCTGGTTCATGAACTTGTTGTATCTTGATCGATTCATGGAGTCAGTTACTTGGCTCATGAACTTGTTTGATTCATGAACCCATTGTGCGGTTCTTGAACTTGTTAGTGGATTCGCGAACTTGCTTCGTGAACTTGTTATTTATTTTCCGATTCATGAACCATGGCTTGCTTGATACTTGATACCTGAGTACGCCGCCCTACAGACTCCATTACTAGGCCTAAACGAAATTGCATTAACTGTAGCAACCATGTTGTAAAAAGATAGATGCATGAAGTGCTACCTAGATAGTAACAACCACAAGACTTGAACATGAAACCTGAACTTGATACATGCTTACTTAATACTCGAAGACATGATACATGAGACTTGATACTTGAATGGAATACTTGACACTTGCAACTTGATACTTGTACTTGACAACTTGACACTAGACTTGAGACTTGTTACCTGACACTTGTACTTGATGCCTGTCACTTGAGGTTAGATACCCATACATGTTCACTTGTCACTTACTCCACTATTAGTATTTGTTATCCAGCATGTTTACTTGAGTTGTCCTTCTTGCTAGCTAGTTCTTGGATTTTCACTATTTATTGTATCCCTGTTACATTCTTGATTCCAATTCTTGTTTCCAATTACTTGTACTCGTTTTTACTATTTATGGCCCTAACTTGCACTAAGGGCATTTTTTCTTGTTTTCTCTATTTTTTCCTTTTATATTTATTAAGCAGACTTTGGAGACGAGCTACCTGCTGGGATTGGTGTACAGAGGTTTTAGTCTTCAAATGGAGAAAGGATTTGAATAAAATAATTGTTTTTCTTGAATTATTTATTCTTCTTGTTACTTAGAATTTGTAACGGGCTTATGTTCCCGAGTTTTGACTTGGTCCAGACTTGAAACTATTTGGATATTATTATTTGTTTTATTCGTTTTCTGTTGTTTAATAGATTATTCATGAATGCTTGGTGGTATATATATCTTGTTATATTCTTGTTATGATGCTGAGTCGATCCTACAGCTTATGGATGATGTTAAAATCATTCGCTGGGCTTCGTCACGCGCTCATATTCCATATTTTTGGGAAGTGGGGCATGACAAGGTTTTTAGTGGTATCAGAGCTAGGTTTGGCTGATGTGTAGCTTGACTCAGTCAGGATTAACTCAACATTAAACAGGTCATGCAACCACATGAATAATTTGATAATCAACTCGGTCTGGACAGTAGTCTTATCCCATTCATTTTGATCCCTTCATATTCAATTCTTAGATTCTTTGCTTCCTTCCATCTCTTACAATCATCCTGATTTATTAGTTCCTTATTGGGTACAAATTCATTTTTCCATACCCATATTCTTTTGATTCCGGTGCAAGCAATCTCTTATTTCTGCTTGTCTCATTGATTCCTTCTTATTGCAGCTCGAGTGTCATTTTTTACTTTCCCTGCCTTGCATTCATCTTGATTTGTTGATTCATATTGAGTATCATATTGGTTATTTCTTCCCTGCTATATTATTCTCTTCAATTTCGATTTTTCCCCTCGTCCTTCTTCCTTCGTATTCAATTCCTTAATTTTCCTTTTGTCCTTTCTAGTCTTTCTTCTCTTTAACTCTTTATAGGTATAGCTTCGTTTTTCTCCTACCTATTTTTCTCCTTATAATTATTTTTCCCGAATACTTTCTGTATTTCGATTATTATTTGTTATATTTATTTTCGATCTTCTATAAAAATATTTCTCAACAAAGATTTTGTTATTTTGAACAATGGTGTATTTTAAACTTCATTTTTCATTTTTGATCGACTATATATTTCTACTAGATTATTTTGATAAGACAAATTCTTATTTTGTTGTATAATGCTATTATTACTACCATTATTATTATTGTTATTGTTTTCATTATCATTACTTGTATTATTATTATTATTACTACTATTGATATTCTTATTGTTGTTTTTATTATTTAATTATTGTTGTTAATATTGAATTACTTTCACAAAAATGATGAACCCCAAACTATATCTTGTCTTGCATTACTACTTTTTCTAGTGTTGTCAATATTTCAATATTATTGTTATTATTATTATTATTATTATCATTCTTTTTGCGATTACTGTTATTATTACTGTTATTATTACTGTTATGATCATTGTTATTATCGTTGTTATTCTTATTGTTATTAGTATCGATATTTTGTTATTATTATTGTTATTGGTATAATTATTTTTATCGTTGCTACTATTATTATTATTATTAATTTGTTTTGAGCCTGAGCATGCTCAATTTTATACACATTTCACTACTTCGGTGCAACCTAATGTCGAGATGGCAAATATGCAACTCGGTATCAATAGAGGCAAATTGCAACTGGATATCGGGGAGGCAAAATGTGCAACCGAATATCCAGACGGCAACCTGCAACCTGATGTCGTGAAGGCAAACATGCAACTTGGTGTTAAGGAGGCAAGAATTTCTACCTATTTACTAATTGATATTTCAAGACAATTTTTACTTGTATATAATGAAACTAAAGGTTAAGAAATATTTCCTTTATGACATATTGTTTATACTGTTACACTTTATGTTTTCATACAATTCGAACTCGTATAGTTGATTTTACTCTATTTTGTGTATAAAATAATTATCACTATTATTATTATTATTGCTATTGTGTTCGTTATTATTGTTATTGGTATTGTTATCATTATCGCTATTACTATTGCGGTTATTATTATTGTTGTTATTATTTTAATGCTATTATTATTTTTTTATTATTACTACATTATTTTCATGAATATGTTAAGTCCAACAAAGTCGTGTATGTGTTGTCATTATTATCAGTATTGTTAATATTTTTATTTTATTATATTATGATTATTACTTGTATGATTATGATAATTTTGATTCTTGTTATTATTATTGTTATTATTATTATTTTGTTATTATTATTATTTTGTTATTATTATTATTATTTTTATTATTATCATTGTTATTATTAGTTTTTATTATTGTTATTATTATTCTATCACTATCGATTTTATTGTTAACATTTGTTGTTATTATTATTCCTGTTAAAGTCATTAGTTTTGATATATACTATATATTTTGATTAACTGAATTGAAGCTCAATTTTATATTCTTTTGCATTATAGTTTATATCTATCTTGAACCCATACTCCCTTTGATCCTGGTGTCTCATACTTTTCTTCCTGCTCGGATCGTCGCTTGGTGTCACGTGGTCTACAACGACATGTCGCATGGAACGTCACCATTAGAGTAGCGCAGCGGAAGCGTGGTGGGCCATTTATAACCCACACGTCCAAGGATCCTTTTGTTGCTTCTCCTTCCTTGCATTGTTTTGGTTTTTCCTATCTCTTACAATTGTTCTCATCCACTGACTTATTGTTTAATTCAATTCTTCCCTATCTTTTCTCTCTTTGATTTCAGTTCTGCCGACTCCTTATCTTGCTATATTATCTCGTGTTGTTCTTTCCTTTCGAAACTGTTTATTCCCTTCCATGCCCTCTAATCGACCTTATTGTTATCCACTTCCTTTTTTTTTTCTGGTATTGCCTCTGCTTTGTTTCTTCCCTCAGTTGTTTTGCCCTGTCCTATGTACTGCCTAAGCAAATTTCGAGAACGAAATTTTTGTGTAAGGTGGGTAGGATTTGTAACTCCTATTTCCTGTATTTGTATTTTATACTGTATTTTGCCCCATTGTACTCTTTTATCTATTTGAGATCCTGTATTTTGGTCCCGACTGAATAAAACCATTAATTTATTTTCGACACAAATTTTGGGGCTTTTATCTAATTCAATTAGGTGTCCTCTTTGTGTCATTCTTCTTGAAGAATTGGCTGTTTCTTCTCATTCATCTCTTTATTCCCCATTTTAATACATTTTGACCAATTCTCTAGTTAGATCCCCCTCAAAACGGATACCCTAATACCCAAAAACCCGAAACCCTATACTATTTAACCCTAACCTACCCTAACCCTAACCCCTAACCCCATTTACTGTGCTGACCTAAATCATCCCGCCACTCTTCTCCTTCTTCCTTCCGCATCTTTCTCCGTCTCCTTCGATTGCCCTTCGTCCACGACCAAACCCACTCCGATCACCATTGCCTATCGCCTTCGACCCCCGCTCCTGGTCAACCCCACCGCAGCACCAATCCACCACGACCTTCACCCTCGCAATCATCACCGCCGTCGTCTCCTCCATCGAACCCAGCATCACCACTACCGAAGCTCTCGACAACCACCCCATCGCCATTGCCATCACCATCGCCAGTCTCCTCATCCCCTCGACTATCTTTCCGACCTCCGTTCGCATCGCCAACACTCCCGAACCACCGCCGAACCCAGCCTTTCTCCTCTCTCCCCTGTTTCGAGTGCGAAGAACAGGGCCACGAAACTTTTCGTCTCAAGCTCTACCGTCGCCACCCCATCGCCGTCGTCGACTGCTCCTCAGTCGAACTCCGACCATGCATCGTCGTCGCGCCAGCCTGTGCCGCACCCCCCTCTCTCTCCCGCGCACTGCCGAAGTGAGGAAGAAGACGCTCGCCCAGTGGTCGAAATCGCTGTTCGGTGTTCGGCCACAGCAGATCCCCGCTTGCTGTCCGCTGTTCTGGCCCCGATCCGGTGTAAGGAAGAGGTCTGGTTGGTTGGTTCTGGTGTCCCGTGTTTTGGCGCAGCAAATCCCGATCTTGCTGTTCGCTATTTTGGCGGGATCCGGTGTGGGATTTTTCCTCTGCTGTTGAATTCTTGCACGTGCTTTTGGGAGATTTTGCCCAGAGTTTTTCGATCCCGCTTTCTTCAATTAACGGATCTAATTGTCGTCAATCAAGGCAAGTAATCCTCTTGTACACATTTTTGTTCTAGTACAAGCATTTCTTGAAAATACTGCAAATAGTTAGAAATTGTGACTCCTCTTGGACTCGTCGTTGTTGATTAATTATTAATCCTCATCAATTTCATAATCTTAAGAGTCACAATAATTTCATTGTATTATATTACAACTACTTGGACTCATTTTATCCCTTAGACACATGAACACATGAATTATGGAACCCTAGATTTGTAGACAAATGTTATATCTTTGTATGCGATGAACTTGCACCCACTAGAGTCGAAAAATAAATATTACTTACTGTTTTGATAACCATTATCCCGTATGATATCACACATTATCCTAGACGCCTAACAACGAATTTTCATGCAACCTATGCTTGTAAGACATTCCCACATGTTGCTGTCCTGAATCTTTTTATACTGTTTTGACCCCTTTAAAATTAGACTCTGAACCCGAGCCCTGAACAATAAATGTAGCCCTGGATGTCTAGATATCGATAGCCTACAGAATTTTTTAATTCGGAGTTGCGGCCAAGGAGTTATCGCAGTTTTACTGCAGCTGTATCGGTAGACGCAGATTCGCAAAACTGCTGCACACCTTTACTTTGCAAATTAATTGAACTATGTTAATAGTAAGCGTTTGACTCGAAATTTTACATGCTGTTGCTGGAAACCCTAGAGAACCTTTCCAAATTTTCTTAGAATCAATTTACAACATCTCGACACTAACTCACGTGTATAAATTCAAATACTCAAATTCTGCCTGAACATTTTAGCTGTGAAATTCGCTGTTTTGACACATGTTCCCACCACTTTCATGTACCTTAATTATATGTGTTGGAACCGGACAGGAGTCTAATTTCTAGATTTTCTGGTGGATCCAGTTTTGCTATCTCGTAGCAACGGGAATCACAGTTTTGGTACAGCAACATCGTGCTGTCCAGATTTGGGATTTTCGTTGTTCGTGATATTTTTATTTATGTTGACCCTCTATTATGCCATATAAATATGTCAGACTTGTCCCATGTCCATGATTACGATTTCTTGACTTGTTTCACACACGTGCATGCTTGCTTGATAAGAATTAATAAATGTAACAAGCCGGGGTTTAAGGGAAAGACTATAGTAGTGGACAATATAGGTAAGTGTACTCGGAAGGGGGCCCGTGTTTTCCAAATACCTGGTTCATGAACTTGTTGTATCTTGATCGATTCATGGAGTCAGTTACTTGGCTCATGAACTTGTTTGATTCATGAACCCATTGTGCGGTTCTTGAACTTGTTAGTGGATTCACGAACTTGCTTCGTGAACTTGTTATTTATTTTCCGATTCATGAACCATGGCTTGCTTGATACTTAATACCTGAGTACGCCGCCCTATAGACTTCATTACTAGGCCTAAACGAAATTATATTGACAGTAGCAACCATGTAGTAAAAAGATGGATGCATGAAGTGCTACCTAGATAGTAACAACCACAAGACTTGAACATGAAACCTGAACTTGATACATGCTTACTTGATACTCGAAGACATGATACATGAGACTTGATACTTGAATGGAATACTTGACACTTACAACTTGATACTTGTACTTGATAACTTGACACTAGACTTGAGACTTGTTACCTGACACTTGTACTTGATGCCTGTCACTTGAGGTTAGATACCCATTCATGTTCACTTGTCACTTACTCCACTATTAGTATTTGTTATCCAACCTGTTTACTTGAGTTGTCCTTCTTGCTAGCTAGTTCTTGAATTTCCATTACTTGTTGTATCCCTGTTACATTCTTGATTCCAATTCTCATTCCTCATTACTTGTACTCGTTTTTACTATTTGTGTCCCTAACTTACACTAAGGGAATTTTCTCTTGTTTTCTCTATTTTTTCCTTTTATATTTATTAAGCAGACGGAGACGAGCTACCTGCTGGGATTGGTGAGCAGAGGTTTTAGTCTTCAAACGGAGAAAGGACTTGATTAGAATAATTGTTTTTCTTGAATTATTTATTCTTCTTGTTACTTAGAACTTGTAACGGGCTTATGTTCCCGAGTTTTGACTTGGTCCAGACTTGAAACTATTTGGATATTATTATTTGTTTCATTTGTTTTCTGTTGTTTAATAAATTATTCATGAATGCTTGGTGGTATATATATGTCGTACCCCGTATTTTCAAATATTATTTTAAAGATTTGAAAATGAATTAAAATGATTTTCTAGAGATTTAATAAATATTTTCTAAAGATTTATCTTTTTAGACGTGCGAAACACGTGCAAATATTTTTGGTGTAAATAACCAATTTTATACTTTTAGTAAATTCTCCTAATTATAATGGAGTATATTCTAAATTTTGAGATTTTTCTGAATAAAGAAACTATTTTTATAAATACCTCGAAAGAGAGGGGCTTTTATGTAAAAAGCCATTTGGATCAGAACTAAATTATGAAAATTCGTTTTTACTGATTTTTGGGCTTTCCATGATCATCATTTAAATTAAATTATATTTAAATTTTATTTGGAGTTGATTTGGTAAAGATTTATACAAATATGGTGTTTTTGCAAATATGGAATTTATGTAGAATCTTATGCAAATATTTTTCTGAAAAGAAAAAGTCAGACATTTTGATTGGAAAATATAATATGTATTATTAGATATTATTTCTGATTTTTCTGGATTTTTATGAATATTTTATGATGTATTTGCAAATATTACAAAAGGGAAGGCTTTTGTGCAAAATTGCCACCCTAAGTTGTAAATCCGAATTTTTCTTATTTACTGGGCTGTTCTGGATTTGCTGGATATCTCATTGATAAAAAGATTGATTTGGTTTTGATTTAGTTAACTTATTTTAACTAAGAGAGGGTTATATATGTAAAGTTATTTTTTGGAAGGATTCTTTTGCAAATATGTTTCTAAAACCCTAATCTTTCAATCCCGACCTGTATAAAAGAGGGTGTGCAGCCGTCATTCGCTGCACAACACAAGTTTTACTATATTTTTATTTTCTTGGTGATTGAGGAGGAGATCTTGGACTCTTTGCAAAAGTAGGGATTCTTCATTTTGCTTCGTGATATTCGCTTGATTTCTCCAACTATGTGAGTGATGTAAATTGTTTTGTTATTGTTAGTTTTTCTTTGATTTGTGTATGTTGTATGAGAATGATATGAATGTTTAGATTGATTTGGATGTTGAATATGTTGGATGGATAAAAAATTGGATCTTTGAGAAGAACCCTAGATATTTGTATGTGAATGATTTTAGTTTGTTGGAAACCTAATATAAATTGTGAGTAGACTTTTCTTTTGGATTATTGATTTGATTGAGTTTGACAGATATTATGCATTAATTAAATTAAAGATGAGATTTTTGGACTATTGGTAAGTTGGATAAAAACAACTTGGCCATTTTGAGGATGAATTTAGTTTGTTTATGAATCAATTATAGAGAATAGTTGAGATTTAGTTGAGGAATTTTGTGAATGATTAATGGTTTAGAGAACCATGTTTTGAGGATTTGAGTTATGGGGATTTAAATTAGGGATTTGTGATTTTTGTGAAAGATGTTTTCTAAATTTGGATTCTCAAATGCTAAGTTTAAATCTAACTATTTTTGTATTAATAAGATTTAGAAAATAAAACAAATTTATTTGATATATGACTGATTCTTAAAAATCCTAGTTTTAATATATGCACAATTTATATTTTATTTTGAAGAAGTTCATCAAAAAGTTATTTTTATCAATTCAAGTGGTTTTTGATTGGTTTATATGGATCTTTGTATATCCTCTAAGTTGTATTGGATCATATCAAAAATATACTTTTATAGATTTCGTTTTGTAAAGTAAATCTTCGTATCGGTTGATATATGCACAACCAAAACTATAGTCTGTAGGCTGGCAGTCGACTAGCACGACCTTCCAGTCGACTGATACGACCCGGCTGCTATGTTCTTTAGTTGCATTGAAATTTCTCTCTGGTAAGTCGACTTATGACTTTTCCAAGTCGACTTATAACACTTAGAATATTTTCTTAAAGATTACTGAAATTTCTCTCTGGTAAGTCGACTTATGACTTTTACAAATCGACTTATAACACTTAGAATATTTTCTTAAAGATTTCTAGAATTTCTCTCTGGTAAGTCGACTTATGACTTTTGTAAGTCAACTTATAACACTCTGGTAAGTCGACTTATGACTTTTATAAGTCAACTTATAACACTTAGCTTATTTTCTTAAGATTATTGGATTTTCTCTCTGGGTAGTCGACCTATACCTTTTCTACAGTCGACTTATACTGATGTATTCTTATAATTTTGAATGTTCTTTCAAATGATTTATTCTCTAAATGTTCTAAGTTATAACTTACTATTTTATACCCTACCTTCTATTGAACTTATGGTTTCAAGATGTTAAGTTGAGCAGTTTATGAAGTAAGATTGGTTGAGATATTTGAGTTTGAGTCTCTAGAGGGTGTGTGTGACCCCAGTATACCGGCGGTTAAGTTCATTATGTTTAGGCCTGTTAAGGCATTTTAGTTTTTCAGTTGTTGAGTTAAATCCGGTGGGGTACACCAACTTTAGGAGATTCGTTAAGTAATTAAATAACCCAAAAATGATAAGGACAGGCACTAGTGGTGATATGATGAACGGGAACATGGGTTATGTACCTCAGTATGGCTTTCGGTGTGGGATTGATCTCCGGAATTATTCAGGTAAATTACTTGTGGTGTGGGATTTATCCCCAGAATTATCCAGGTAAATTACCTGTGGTGTGGGATTGATCTCCGAAATTATCGGGGTCGAGGCGACGCACATGTGGTATTCATGTGATGAGATGATGTCATTGCTGCGGTGTGAGATAATCCCCAGAATTATCCAGGTAAAATTATCTGTGGTATGGGATTTATCTCCGGAATTATCGGGGCAAGGGCTAGTACTCACAACTTATCTTTATCTCGTAGTAGTCATCGTGTTAGGATTAGTTGCATAGTGGGGATTGAACCCTATAATGTAGAGACGTTAAGGGCTTGCACCTGACCTATGTAGAATGGGATGCATAGACTCCGACAAGTACGCATTAGAGAGTCAGCATATAGAATTGTGTTTTCTTGACTTGGTTTTATGCATGTGCTATTCTGTTTTCTACACTTAACACTTAGTCTAGATCCACTTGTATGGTTTTTCGTATTTCGTGATTTCTCTAATTTCATCTACTCTTGTTATGTTCTGTTGTTGATAAATCTATACTTTACTTATGTTGCTTGTTTATGTCACTCACACCTTTATGGCTGACCCCTTTAGTTTGGGGGTTAGGGATCATCTCTAGCCTCATGTGTTACAGGTTATTTCTTAGAGTTTGGAGGTTTGGATGCTTGAGATTGTTTTGGAGATAAACTGATGTAATAGAGCTTTGTGTAAAATTTTGTAAAGAAAAGTGTTGTAAAAAGAATGTTGTAATTCAAAATGTTTTGTATTCCGCTGTGCTTTGTAAACAATTAATATAAATAAAAGTTTTAATTTTTCCTGTATTTGGTTGCTATGTTTACGATTACATTGAAGTTGATGCTGGGAATTGTGCCACGTATTTCTAAGATATTATATTGGAAATTCGGGGCGCAACAATATATCTTATTATATTCTTGTTATGATGCTGAGTCGATCCTGCAGCTTATGGATGATGTTAAAATCATTCGTTGGGCTTCGTCACGCGCTCGTATTCCGTATTTTTGGGAAGCGGGGCGTGACAGCTTCGCTTTGAGGTTGAGGGGGGGCCTTCGAACAACTCTCTTTCGTCGGAGACCAGAACGGCTGCTGGTTCGATGTGTGGAAGTCCTTAGTATTGCATCTAATGTTGCTCCCTCGCCCACAAGATCAGCTTGTGCACAGCAACATGTAATCATCTCCCGTATGGTTTCCTTCGTCGGATCCGCGACATTGCCATTCAGTAAAGTAGCACATTTCTTTGCTATGACCCAAGTCTGGCTCAACTGACAATCATGAAAAGTTGAAAGATTATGGTACTTACATATACACATACATATATAAAAACAAATTTTTGACAGAACTTAAAAAAAATAAAATGAAACTTAAAAATAAAACGAAACTTTAAAACTTACAAATTTGCGAACAGTGGATCCCTTTGGTTGGTACATCAGCAACTTCATGGAATGTTGATCTGCTGGTTCGGTCCCGGGTCGACGGATCGGGACTACCACTCCAGCAGGAGTCTGCAACGTCGAAGAGATATACTTTCTAGTCACTCTCTCGTACCAAGCCATGTACGCCCCATGCAGTGAGAGGTCAAACGGAGGAATGTCACTGATGATTTCGTTGAACCAGTGTACATTCCATCTCTGAACATACGTAGCGAAGCATGCGGCCCAATTGTGTCCTGGGGTTCGACCCATTCCTATAATATTGTGCATCTCCGCATTGAATGGCTCGGCAACCGGAATCCTTTGGTGAAGACCAAACTGGCGTAGTACTCTATCAGGGTAGTAGACCTCAACAACCCCAAAGATGCTTAAAGGAGCTTTCGTCAGCCACAAATCATGCCTGTACGTGCAATTAGGCGGCAGTCGAAGTACACGCTCCTCCGTGTAAAGAAGCCAAACGACTCAATCAGCTGCCAACCTATCCTACTCATCGTGGTAGTACGTTAAGCACCTATTGGGGTTGGCTATCCATGTAAGTTTGTCGGTCCAGTAAACACTGATAGGAGGTAGCATGTCCACGTCATTGGGAAGATGTATCCAGTGCGGAGATTAGAACCGTACTACGGGCCGACCGACGTGAATGCGCTCCCAACTCCAGATTTGAAGTAAAATCATAGGACCATTCATCTGCACTGAACCTATACTAGCCAAACACAAACTCCGATACAGTGATGACAGTACGACACTACCCCAACTGTAACAGCTAACATTTCCCAGGTTACCAATTAGTGGCAAGAACATCAACGAGACGACATTCCCTGATGAATTTGGAAACAATACTATGCCAAATAGAGTGAGGATGTAGGCCCTGCAATAGCACTCCACCTCCGCCGCAGTTGAACCGACATTCAATTTATTCCTAAAGGTGTCCTTCAACCACTTCAAACGAATAAATTTACTACTAATCGCACCGGCTTCAACTTCGACACCTAAGTACTCCTCGACTATATAAACTGGGTCGAAGTCCTGCCTCTCCATCGATTTGAAGCCCGGTGATTATGGAGACATCCTGCAAAGTCACTGTCATCTCCCCAACTGGCAGGTGAAAGGAGTGTGTCTCAGGCCTCCATCTTTCAAGAAGTGCTTCCAAAAGAGGTCGATCGTACTTGATGGATCTCATCCTACCAATACCGTATAACCCACAGTCTCTTAGTATCTCATGTATCCGTGGGTGCATCGATAGCGGATGACCAGCCCTAAAGCGGCACTCCGTAGACGCACCATTCCACACATTCTGCAATCGATGCAATGGCTGAAGAGTGAGGAGTGAAGGGTCGAAGGGTCCTAGGCCTCCAGAAGGGATATACGATGAGGGACTGAAGAAGAAGTGCCCGCCTCATTTGGATTGATTTGAACCTACATAACAATAACATTTATATCAATAGACCGAAATTTCATATAATTGTATTAGAGTCAACAATTAATTACTTACATTAGTACCCTCGGTACGAGCACGACCACGACCACGTCCACGTCCATCGCGAGTACGTGCTCCATCGCCACGTGGAGGTCTACTACTTTCTCCTTCCTCCATGTTCCCCATCGTGCGTGCTATTTACAATAAAATACAAATCCTAGAACTTTAACAAAATTATTATTACCTACACATAACCTAGATATCAAAACCAAAAATAACAACAATTGCTATATAACAATGTCATTTGCTACTCTACCTGTTTTTTTCATTCTCTAATTAAAAATAAAATTAACAACATTGGCTACTCTACATTGTCAAGAAAATCACCAATATTGTCATATATATGACCAATATCGTCAACAAAATTGCCATTTGCTACTCTACTTATTTTTTTTTCATTTTCTAATTATAACTAAAATGAACAACATTTAATACTCTACATTGTCAACAACAATTGGCATTTGCTACTCTACATTTTCAATAATAACACAAATTCAACTAAGCACCTTCGCAATAACCCAAAATTAACACAAAATTTGCTTATCAAAAGCTTGATAAATATACCTTTTGAGTAGGAGATTCCAAAGCTTGATAGTGACAATGCAGAGTTCTTCTAGATCCTTCAACCAAGATCTTCCCCCACCGAAGACGAAATTAAACGAGATCTAAGATATTGGGATTTAGGGTTTTAGGGTTTAAAGAAAGACTCAAATTTGGAGGGAAAAGATGGGGAAAATCGAAAGACGATGAGAGATGACTTGGTTTTGGGGAGTGAATCGATCAATTTGAGGGGAAATCGACCAAAAAACTAACTAGGGCGGGGATGGGTTTCGTTGAGGTCGATAGAGAAGAAGAAGAAAGTAGAGAAGAAGAAGAAATAAAAAGATGTGAAATACCCCCCCCCCCCCCCCCAATCAATACTCGGTCTTTGAAAGACCGAGTGTAGTTAAAACTAATTCGGTCTTTCAAAGACCGAGTGGGATGGTTTGGAAATTAAAAAAAAAAGTAGGGCGGTTTGGGAAAAACTTTCAAAAAGTGGGACAGTTTGGGAAAAAATTCTTGAAGATGTGGGAGTTAGAGAATTAGAGAGGTGGAAATATGAAGAGTTGGGGGTTTTGAGAGTTAAGAAAGTGAAGAGTTGAAAATTAAATTGAGTAATTTATTAGGTGTGTAATTTTGCACATTGAACCCTAGTGTTGTCCTATAAATAGCACCCTCCTCCTTCTCATTTCACACACCAAAAATAATCTAAATAAGAGAAAGAAAAAGAAAGAGAGAATGAGTGTTCTTGTGCTTTGGAGTAATCTTGCTAGGAGAAGAAGAAATTGCTAGGATTGCTTGGTTGGAGCTAGGAGCTAGAAGTAAGCTCTTCTTCTTTATTTGCATCCTTCACTAGAGGTGGGTGATTTCATTATTTTCTAGTATAGAATATGCATGCTAAAATGAGTAGTATAAGAAAATATTGATATGAAAAATATAGATGAAACTCATGCTAGTGTAACATGATATGAATGAAGAAAATCTTGTCGTGATTCGGTAAATAGTAGATACCATGTTAATTAAAAAGAAGAAATGCCTTATATCATGTTAATGTGCTTGCAAATTTTATACTTGTTGAGTATATAGAAACTTGTTGAAGAATGTCTTATACAATTCATGACTTAGATTTATGATGACTAAGAATGAAGAATGAAAATAAAAATAAATTTAGTTAATGAAAAGTGTTGACATATGAATAATTTACATTATTAAAAATAATTATTTTTTTAAGGAGATTTTTGTGAAATTTCTCATGTTTGAGAGACATGCTAGTATTATTATAAGGAGGAATAAAACTAGTTTTTTTCTTTCATGAATACTATTTTGTAAATTCAAGTTTTGAGAACAATTACAAAACGATTACAAATCTATGTGAAAAATGAGAAAAATGATTGTTTAAAGAAGTGAAATAGGGTTTAAATAAATTTAAAATTTGTTGTTTACTTTTTTAATTCATTCTCAGTCAAGAAGAATTTTATTTCAAATTATTAGAAAGATTTTGATATTTGGGATAAACAAGTTGCATGAAAAAGAACCACTTTCTGAGTAGTTTAAACAAAAGTACATTAGTACATTTTCTAAACAGAAAATACATTTGGACTTACTGGTTAGCCAGAGCAATACAGAGCTTTGTTTGTAAAAGATATTGGGTTCGAAACTTGATAGTTACAATTATTCTCAATCCTTTTAATTTTATCCCGAAAGTAAGAATCAGTATATGAATCTTTTGGCTTAAGATTTTGAGCCAGAGCCCAGTGGGCTCACTGGCTAGCGGTGTGGGTTTGGGGCATTGACTGGGTGACCGGGGGTGAGGGGTTCGAAACCCAGGGTCACTTCTTTCTTTTAAAATTTTGTGAATTCTTTTTCATATGTAAAGGGTTTAGTATGAAAGAATTAGGTTATAAACTTTAGTATTCCTATAAAATAAAATGGAAAAATATTTAGAATGTTTTCTTGTATATTTTTGAATTATAAAGAGAAATGAAATTTTGAGTATGGTACTTTGTAGTGAAGAAAAAAAAATAAAGTAATATTTTGGTGAAGGGATTTTAAAGAGATTACACTTGTAGCTTGTTGAAGAAATATTTTATAGTGAAATAAAGACATTGTGATAGCTTAGATTTGTTATAACAATTCATGTAGTGAAATTGTGTTTCTTAAAAGGAATGTTTATTTAAAAAGAATATGGATAAATAACTAGATCATGAATAAGTGTCGAGACTATGATTATTTGTGACTAAGTTGAAAGATGAAATTATCTAGGTTTAAGACATGTTTATGAAAGAGTATGCGTACCCATGATTCTTGTACATGAAAAATTGTGAATTTGGAGTTAGTACGACCTCGGGTACCAGCACTATTGAAATAAAGATTTTGAGATGTGATTTTGAGATATGGCTATGGAGCTATCTCGGTAAGTATTGATTAAGTCTGGTAAGAGGTAGAACTAATTCTAAGCTTGGAAATTTTATTCATGTCTTGGACTTAAGAATTAGGCACATAAGTGAAGATGTAGTGAACCTGGGCAAACGTAAGTGGGGTGCTCTATATAGTTGGCGGTGGATCTCCGTGGCTATAGACCCAGTGATGGACTGATGTTACTCTGTGGGAGATGGACTTTTATTTTAAATCTAGGACTTAGCATAGTCAGGCGGATAGTTTGCCATACTCCAATGTATATACGTATACCGGAGCTAGAAGGTCACTTGCGGGATGATTCGCAAAATATAATAGCCAGCGAGGCTGGGATTTGTTAAAATAGCCAGCGAGGCTGAGATCCATATTCGTGGAATGATCTAAACCTTTCTTTATTACTAGGTAGTTTCATGGCGAGGGATCGAACCCATTATTGTGGAGTACGTAGGCGCTTGCCCTCGGACCTATGTAGTATGGAATGCATAGAATCCGAACAAGTGTGCATTAGTGTCATCCTAGTATAAGAATGTGTGCATTAGGCATTAAGGCATCGCATACACTTACATGTTTAGCGTAGTCACAATTTAACACTTTACTGTTCATTCAATTTTTGTGGTTTGCTAAAGTAATGAGATCGTTATATGTACGGCATAGAGAAATAGCCGAGTATAACATTTTCGTCAGTTGTAAGTGACTGACGTGCCCACAGCTTAATATACAGGTAATGGACTTTGCCATGAAGATATTATGATGCAATCAATGACTTTTTGATAAAGTTGTATAAGTTGTATTTTGTTTTCAATGTTGTAATCTTTTTATTCTTCCGCTGTGTAAATAAAATGTAATGAACTCTGATGTATTATTGAAAAGTTTTAATTTCCATGTAAAATTGTACGAAGTAAAGTAAAGATCCTGTGAAATCTCGAATTCGATCTTATCTAGAATTCGGGGCGTTACAGAAATAACCCCGGATAAGTGCAGAGCCCATTCATGGTTCATAGAGTCGCTCTAACCACATGCTCCCGAGCAAGCGTGCGGGGTTCGGCTCGCCATTCGAGTGCCCGAAAAACTAGTCGTCACCTTGTTCGGTGTCCACTCACAGTTCATAGGGTCACTTTAGCCATTTGCCTCCAAGCAAGTATGCGGGGCACAACTCGCCGTTCGAGTGCTCCCAAAACAACCTTAGACAACTGTGGAGTTCATTCATGGTTCATAGAGTCTCTCTAGCCACTTGACCCTGAGCAAGTATGAGGAGCACGACTCGCCATTCGGGTGCTCCCAAAACTCGTCATCCCGATATTCGGAGTCCACTCATGGCTCACAGGGCCGCTCTAGCCTCTTGCTCCTCAGCAAGTGTGCAGAGCTTGGCTCGCCACTCGAATGCTCCCAAAATAACCCGAACGGCTCTCTCCTAGAGTCTGGCGATGCTCTTCATCTCGCTCACCTCCCGAGCGGCCTTCTTCCAAAAAAGTTCGGAGCTCAACTCACCCCTAAAGTTTCTCCTCAAACTCTCCTCCCGAGCGGCTCTCTCCCAGAGCCTAGTGATGCTCTTCATCCCGCTCGCCTCTCGAGCGGCCTTCTTCTAAACGAGATTGGAGCTCAGCTCACTCCCAGAGTTTCTCCTCAAACTTGCCTCCCAAATCAACGATCAAAGCACCATGTGTCGGCACGCCGAAGCATTTAGGCAGTTTGGAGTCGTGCGCTGAGCAAATGCGCCCCCGATAAAAAACGGAGCAAAATTATATTGACTGGTCAACGGCCAAGGGTCAACGGCCATGTGTCACCACGCCGAAGCATTGTGGCAGTTCAGAGTCGCGTGCCGAGCAAATGTGCCCCCGATCGTGAAAACACCAAAAAAATATTGACTGGTCAATGGTCAATGGTCAACAGGGGACACATGTCGCGCAGTCGAACCACCTCTAATGTTCGGTATCATGCGCCGAACAAACGTTCCACCGAAAAGAAAAAAATAGTTGACCGAGTTGACCATTGACCGGTCAACGACACGTGTCAGCACGCCGACCCATCGCAGAAGCTCGCTGGCGCGCGCTGAGCGATCCTGCCCTCGAGCTGGAAATGAGAGAAATCTGCCTCCTGATCCGTGCTCGATCATGATCAACGGTCGTGATTAAATCACAGTAATTTCTTTTATTCAATTCCTTTATTTAATCATTAAATTGAATTAATTATTTAAAAATTTCAAAAAATATTATAAAATGCAAAAAAATTAATTAAAAATTCTAAAAATAATTATTAATTCAGAATAATATTTTTAAATTCTAAAAAATTATTTATTAATTTAGAATAATTAATTAAAATTTTCAAAAATTAATTATTAAAATTCGGAAATTGAATAATTTTTTTAAAAAATGAATAAAATTGGAAAAAATTGAAAAAATCACTAAAAGTCTAGAAAATTCTAAAAAATTTTGGGGGTAGTTTAAAAGCTCAGAATAACACCATTACACCTTGAGAAATATCCAAACTTCCCCGTGAACATCGATAACTTTTATAAACTATTAAAAACAGGCGAACAACAGCTCAAATGCAGTGAAACTCAGTCTTCGGGAGTGGGGGGCTTGTGATATGGGTAAAAATAGAACTAAATCGGAACCGTTCAAATTGGGCACGAATCATAAAGCTCTCGGGGGTAAAACGGTAATTTCACATATAAACGAGTCCATGAATGGAAATTGGGCAACTTTCAAGCCCAATAACCCAAATATGGATCTATCTTATTAGGTTGTCATAATAGCCCCATGCAAATGAGTCCATATCATTTAAAAATGATTTAAACTCATGATTATTTATAAGAGACGGTCCAAAAACCATATCTCTTATCTAGGGGAGAGTTTAAAACTCAATTTCCCTTAATTACTCTTATCTCTTCATGAAGAAGAGATAGCTGATTCAATCCAAAAATATTGGGAAGTAGAGGTAAATAATTATCTTGAAACTGACCCCCAAGACCACTATAAATACCCCTCTGCCTCCACTATAACATGGTAATCAGTATTTTTCCTCTAAAAACTCTCTTTCTATTCTTGAGTTCTGAGTGAGCGTCGGAGGGTATGTTGTCGGGGTCAACCCCGATGTTTCATACTTTTGCGGGTCAACCAGAGCGATCGTCACCATCAAGATCAGATCCAACGGTGTATACGAGTTAGATTCAACGGTCAACAACAATTGGAAACAGTCAGTATCGGCGAAACTTTAAAAGGTTACCTTTTTATTGCTTTTAAAAGGACTCATATCATCTATTTGCTCCCCCACAGAAATTAGCAGCAACAGAAGATGATCTTTCTTCTAGTGTATTTCTTATTTTTTATTTATTTGATCTGACAAAAGAAATTCTTTCGTCTAATTAATTCAATTTATTTTTTTATTTTTTTATTTGATCGGACGAAAGTTCTTTTTCCTTAGAACTTTCGTCCCTTTCCTTAATTTAATTTTTTTTTATTATGTTGGACATAAATGCACTCCTTACATCCTCAACGTTATAATTTCATTTCAACAGCTATTCCATTGGCTATAATTGTATCTTCTTTATATATTCTCCCCTTACTCTATCCAAGCACAGTACATTTGGCTTCAATCTTTTAGCTTCCCCAAAATTTCTTCTCATCTTTATGTCTTCTATTCGGTGTTTGTTATTCGAAAAAAATGGTGAGTCGTGGTGTAAGGGGAAGAGCATACACATTTATTGAAGATGTTACTTTATCCCAAAACTGGATTGCTATAACTCCAGATTCGTTGATCGGTCGCGATCAATCCGGGACACAGTTTTGGGATTGCTTTTGTTTAACATTTGCTACTATATTAGGCACTCCGACCGAAAGAACGACTAGCTCTCTTTTTAGTCTATTCCATACAATTTGAAAGAATTTGCTCTGTTTAGTGCGAAGTTGGGTAGTGTAACAAATAAAGCCGCAAGCCGAACAACCGAGACAGATAAGGTTTGTATAATTTATGCAACTTTATTGTTTTAAAATAATTTGAATAAATTATAACTCCTGCTTTTGTAATATTGATAGCTACATGATGCGAGACAGGAATACATGCAATCAGCTGGGAAAGCCGTCAAATTTGAATAATGTTATGATTTACTAAAAGATCAGCCGAAAGTTTCTTTATGTACAACCCATGTGTTCGACTCTTTCCTAAGTTCTCAATCTGGGGAAGTTGGTATTAGCCAACATTCACCTACAACGGTTGACAGGGATTCAGATATACCAGCTGACGTGGATTCGCCTACACCCCTCCCCCAACCACCTAGCCGTAAAGCAGAGAAGAGAAAGGGAAAAAGGATGGTTGAATCATATGAGTTTGCTAAAATGATTGAAGAGACAAAAAATTTAACTATTTTTACAAAGAGATGCAAGAAATGAGGATGCAAGCGACGAAAATGAAGATTGCTATTACAAAAAGACCACGAACTGAAAAAACGAATGGAGGAAGATTGGATATTGAGTATGAACCTCAGTACCTTATCTGATAACCAACGTTATTATTTCATGTGTTGACAAAATAAAATAATGCAAAAACAAGGTTACCATAGCGGGTGATGTAGCCATCTACTTTCATTAATATTTTCTAGCCTTCGTTGTAGCCTGCTTATTTTTCACAATATTCTTGTGTTTTATTTTGAATCAACTGGAAGACAAAATATTGCAGCCGAGAATTTTTATTGAAACAACAATGCAGATTAAATGAAATACATATAAAATTTGGCAATAAAATGATTATGCTGATGTTTTCCTAATCATCATCTCCATATTCGTTCCAAATATGCTCGACCAAATTTTGTCGAAGTACATGATGTTTTTTGTCTATTATGTAGAGCAACTTTATGTGCCAATCAGGCTGCTCACTCAGTTGGTCCAGCTTTGTTAGGTACGATGAAGGCAGAGTCAGCATGTTGGTCGTAATCATAATCATCAATTCCTTCTTCTCGATCGTCCTCAACAATTATATTGTACCAAATGATACACGTCTTCGTGATATATGATAGATTGTCGGCATCCCACAATTTCGCTAGACCTCTTACTAACACAACTTGTGATTGTAAGACCCCGAATGCGCATTCAACATCTATTCTTGCAGCTTCTGGCATTTAGGCAAGTTTTTTTTTTGATATACGGAGCCGAGTAAATTTTGACTATAGCAGCCAACTGGGGGTATATATCATTTGCTAAATAGTACTCTATGTTATAATTATTGTTGATAACGAAATTTACTGGAGGTACGCAGCCATCAAGATTATCATTAAATAATATGGAATGGTTATGTACGTTAAGATCATTATTGCTTCCCGATATTTCTAAGAATGAATGCCAGAACCAAAGGTCATAAGAAGTCACAGCTTTGAGAATAATTGTAGGCTCTTAGACGTGGCATGTATATTGACCGTGCCAGGTTGCAGGATAAATTTTCCATGCCAAATGCATACAATCTGCACTACCCAACATCAGGGAAAGCCCTGAGATTTGTTTTCTTCGAAGAGTCTGTGAACATCATCGGCAGTTGGTTTTCTCATATATTGAGGCCCAAATATGCTCACAATTGCAACACAAAATCGATGAAGTGTTTTCAATATAGTAGATTCTCCGATTCATATGTACTCATCAACCGCATTTGTAGAAGATCTGTATGCCAAATTGCGTATCACCACAGTGATTTTCTGATGCGGAGATAAACAAAAAGCTTCTGTTGCATCTTGTCGCTGAAGAAAGATTGATCATAACCAACAATAGCTTTCGGTATCTGATTATTGATGCATACAGAATCGACGACGGAACAGATTGTCAGCATAAATGGGATTATCGGAAAATAATCCCTCCACAAATGTTTGTTACCATCTTCTCTTTCATGGTGAATATATTTGCAGTGAGATATCTGTTGGATCTATTGAATTGCCATGAAAAATATTTGCATACGATTATTAACAAGTCTTGGAATATCATTATGGTGCTCGGATTCTTCGTTTGATGAAATCGAGGAAGAAGATGATATAAAATGGGCCATTGGAGTCGCTAAATTGGAGAAGATTAGTTGGTTTTTTTAATGTATTTCGATATGGGCTGGAGATGGTGTATTAAACAAATTTTCTCTTTCTATTACTATGTCTTCACATTCAAAACAGTAAGAGAAAGTGAAACCAAAAGCCGGAGATTTAGGAGTCGAACTAAACAAAAGTCCAAGCAAACAAAAAAGTTAGTGAAGTGGTTTAAAAAAAAGCACCAAAGTCCAAAATTTAAAAAAGCCGAAGATTATGGCTTGAAAAAAGTGGCAACAAAAGTCCAAAAAAAAACACTCAACACAAAATTACAAAAATAACAAAAGTCCCAATTTACAAAAACCTTAATTTTTTGGTGTCCAAGTTAATAGCTAGTCATCATCCAACTGTGTACATGGCACCATTTCTAGTATCAAATACGACGTCTCGATATTGTTATCACCAATATTCCTCCTCTGCATTGTCCACTGCCGTGAAGATGATGGTCAGTCCCTAGATACAGATATCCTACCAGCAAAGACTTAAGCTTGAGCGGGGATATAGTATCTTTACATGTGTCCAAAATTGTGAATTGATGCAATCTCGCACCAGTATTAGACAGTTTCTGGCAACTTCGGTATAACTCCTCTTATCAAATGAGTAGTTAATGCACATAACTCTAAACATAATCCAATGAATGGAGAAGATACATAAAAATGGTTACTGTATACTCACATAGGATAGTACTATGCTCGGCAAAAACTGGAAAGATCCCTGCACAAAACTCCTCGTAATTGTGCTGCATGAAAAATGTGGCAGTTCAATGTTGCACTTGCCATGCATGGCAGACCTATCAATGTGGTGTTGTGTTGGATTCTCCGATCACAAACAAAATGGGGGAGATGAAAGGGTAACTGAGTAGTAAGATCTGATGCTAGTGGGTCCTATAAAATCAATATCTGCTACATGCAAGAGGGTCAGCATGGTAGCACCTACTGATACCTGAGCCCAGTATTGATCGTATATGTTCTAGTGTACATTATGGACCAATTGAGTAGCGTCAATAGGCAGACAGGAATCTTACGGTGATATTTGAGACATGACAGGAGGTGGGTCTTTTGGGATTATAATAATCCCAGTAAGTTGGTGATAACAACGATCACCAAGATACCATACACCTTATATCATATATTTACGTTAGTGGAAATGTAAATGTTATAATTAAAAAAGTAAAAAATAAATGCAAATCTTTAACAAATGAAACGAATATGGACTCTAACCTGCAATCAATACTCCGATAAACTGGTGACGAGACAGCATGTTTGCAACATGAATATCATGCTCGCCCTCATATTACGATCTAAAATATGGATGTCATATAATAGATGTTGATGACCTCATCTCCAACTGATTCTTGGCCATGGAAATGTTAAACCTGATCTGATCTGTTCTACCCGTACATAATTGATCGTGTTTCCAACGTGTAATTTTGGGTCGTTTGTCAGCGACCTTTATAAAGTGTGCTAAGTCAATCGTCCTATTACATACTGGAACACATATATTTTTGTATTAATAATCCCAGTACTGAAGAAAAAAGTGTTAAATTAGTTTTCATATGATATTGACAAATTGTATTGCTTAGTGAAATAAATAACGATTACATTTAATGTTACCTCGAATACTTGTCATGGCTAGGGGTGGCATTCGGTCTGGGCGAGCCGGGCCGGGCCGGAACCGCCCTGGCTTTGTCCGGTCCCGGGCCAACCCGGGCCGGACTGAAGGATCTCGCGGGCCGAGCCGGGCTGGGGGGGGGAATCTAGGCCCGGACCTGGCACCCGGCCCCAAGGGTGGGGGACGGGCCGGGCCACGGGCCGATCCGGTTTTTGAGTGTGTGTGTGTGTGTGTGTGTGTGTGTGTGTATATATATACAAAGGACGATGAAAGATCCAGTATTAAATTGTAATTTTATAACAATTGCAAAGGACTAATAAATAAAAGAAATTAAAACCAAATTTAAATTGATTTAATAAATTACATGATGTTAAATAAAATTAAGTTCGTGAATACAATTTCATACAAATTAGATCAAATTACAAAACAGGGGAATTATTTGAATTTAGAGATCGAGATGGCCTCTTTTTAGATTGAAGAGAAGGCATTGGACTATTTTCGTGCACTTCTACTAAACCTAAATATAGAATCTCATCCCCCTAAATTTTCTCAATTATTAACAATACATTATACAAATTACATTCTACTAGGTCTTCACTCGTCGCTACTTGTTGATCCGTTTTGTGATTCTTGTAAGTCTTGAGTCTTCTCTTTCGCTTTCATCCAATCTTCGACACAGACCAACATCTCCAAATTCTTTTCTGTCAAGTGATTCCTGTTCGGTCTCATAATCCTACAACCAAGAGAAACAACACTTTCCGATGCAACAGTTGACACCGGTATTGTTAGCAAATCTTTAGCCATTCGAGAAAGAATACTAAAAATATGTTCATTAGTTTTCCAAAAAGAAAACACATCTACTACATCATCAATGGGAGGTTGTGCATTATACCAATTCAACTCATTTGGTGAATTGGTTCTAGGTTTTTTTGATTTTAAGAGATTTAAAGCACTACTAGTGGCAAGACCATTTTCCTTTGATAACATAGAAGAAGAAGAAGAAGAACTAACATTTTGTATTTGTGTAGTGTTAGATGAATAAATTCTATCGTAACTATCATATAAACTATTCAAAATATTTTCAAATTTTGTAATGAAAACAACATGGTCAAAATCATCAATTTCTTCATGTGGAGCATAAGTATAAAAACTCTCAATTAAATTTTTTGTGCCATCTAACTTAATCATGAGATTCATTACACTAGCAACACAATATAACATAGGAAGCGGATGAAAATATTTTAAAATTTTAATATAAGCGGTATAAACCAATTTTCCAATGAAATGGTCATTTACCAAATCTTTAATTGTTGTCATCATAGTGACAATTGCAAGTAAAGTACCACTAGATGTAGATGTATATGTTTTTGAAAATTGTAAAGTAGCATCATTAAAATGTTCTAAAAATTTGTACAAACTATCGGCAAAAAACCAAAAATCATCATCTAACATACAATCTTGCATACCCATTGCAATACAAAATTCTCTAAGATTAAAACGATAGTCAAGAACAACACATAATAAATCAAAAGTAGAATTCCAACGATGTCTAACATCTTTAGAAAAACGTTTAAATACAATTCCCCTAAGTTGGCACCAATCATGAAAAGCTTGATATATTGGACCACTCAACGTAATAAAATGAACAAAATTTCTCATTGCCTCAATTTTATTGTGTCCATATTTAAGTGCATCTTGTACACAAAGATTTAAAATATGATAAGCACACCTAACATGAAAAATTTTTGGTTCTAAAGGATTAACTGTAATTAGCAAACTAGCAATTACCTTAGTATTATTAAAGGCGTTATCAAAACCAATAGCAAAAACTTTATCAAAAATACCAAAATTGCTACATGCTTCCATGATGTGTGTGGCAATTATTTTACCCTTATGTAGTTACCTAACAAATCTGAATAAAATTATCCTCTTTTGAAGTAGCCAATCGGAATCTATCCAATGACATGTTACATACATCATTGGTACGCTGTTTACTCCTACCCACCCATCCGATGTCAAAGAAACTCTAGTGTTTAGTGATGTAAGTGTTGC
This sequence comes from Hemerocallis citrina, assembly GCA_017893485.1. Taxonomy (NCBI): domain Eukaryota; kingdom Viridiplantae; phylum Streptophyta; class Magnoliopsida; order Asparagales; family Asphodelaceae; genus Hemerocallis; species Hemerocallis citrina. The sequence continues at coordinate 65,477,330 of CM030366.1, forward strand.
TACTAAAAAATTCTTAGCCTCATTGTAAACTAATTTACAATCACCCTTTACTACATTCCTGGGAATTTTTTTATAATGGGGGTTTAATGCGATTTTTGCAAAGGTCTGTAGATTTCTACTTTCACCAAATGAATAAAGTAATTCATCTCTAATTACTAACTTAGTCATTTCTCTACGAACGATATCGTAATTGTAGCTATGACTATCTATTTGGCCGGTCTTATGGTGTATTTTTTGTTGTGTGGGGTTTTCTTTAGAAAATTCTGGTTGAGATTTACTTAAGTGTCGTTGAAGTGTACCCGTTCCCGATCCTAGTTTAAAATTATAGGGTGTGTGATACTTCTTACAAATTTTTAATTCTACATTCTTATCATTTTGTGAAGGGACATAGTTAAAATATTTGTGTACTTCGAATTTGTTCTCTCTTGTTTTATGGGATTGAGATGGGCCTTATTCTGATGGTTGTGGTTCTATGTCTTCTAGTTCTACTTCTATTTGATCCATGTGTATTTCATGAATATCGGGAATAATATCATAATTGTGAAGTGTTTCTTCACTATCTACATATGGAAGAGGAATGGAAGGAATGCAACGACTACTAGTGGACTCTTGGATACTATGTCTACCACGTGATCGGTTAGATGTCATCTAAACTAGTGTATGTTATAAAAATTAATTGTAGTGTATATTTTAAAATTTTAATTTAAAGATAGATAAACTAGTGTATGTTATATAAAATTATTCTACAAAGCAAATAAAACAACAACTATAAAATTATTATTCTAGTGTATGTTTACCATTTTACCAAAAAAAGTCTAAAAAAGAAGAAGAATAAGAACAAGAAAACCCAATCTAATTATGAGAAATAAATGATAACAAACAAAAATAAAAATTCTAAAAATTATATAAATACGAAAATACCATATGAGTGTAAAATGTAGGTTGAAGAATGAAGGTAGAGAGAGTTGAGAGCATGTAGTGTTGATGTTGATTGTTGTTGGATGTTGTTGATGTTGAATCTTGAAAGAGAGTAGTTGAATGTTGTTGATACTGAATCTTGAAAGAGAGTAGTTGAATGTTGTTGATGCGGTTGATGTTGAATCTTGATTCTTGGAAGAGAGTAGCTTGAATGTTGTTGATTGTTGTTGATTGTTGTTGAGAAAGTTGAGAGATAGTAGAGAGAGTTGAGTGAATCTGTGAACAGAATTGAATGAAATGAGGTTGTATATATAGACATTGTAATTTTTTAATTTCCCAAAATACCCCCAAAAACTAGCTAGTATAAATCCGTTGGGAAAAAAAAGGTGAAAAACGGTGAAACAAATTCTGGAAAAAAAACAAATTCTGGAAAAAACAAATTCTGGAAAAAAAAGGTGAAAAACGGTAACAAATTCTGTAAAAAAACAAATTCTGGAAAAAAAAGGTGAAAAACGGTAACAGCCAACAATCGGCCCGCGGGCCAGCCCGGACCGGCCCGGGCTGGTTCAACCCGGTCCCGGGCTAGTGCGGGTCGGGCCGTTACCGGTCTTTTTTTCGCAAATTAAAGAACCGGACCGGCCCTTACTGTTGGGACGGTCTGACCCCGGTTCAGCCCGGTTTTGGGCGGGCTGGGCCGGTCTCGGGCCAGCCCGACCCGAATGCCACCCCTAGTCATGGCCCGTTGAATGTCTTTATTTTAACTTTGCTACATGAGTCGAGAGACTTATATAACAGTGTCATTGCTAGACTATCTCAATCATATGTGGCCACTAAATTAAGTTCTTCAAGTGCAGCAAGACAGCCACACTAACAACTGAAGCAGCAATAGAGGAAAGAAACTCACTGAGGAAGAACAAAAAAAATGCTCGTGTAATCCTTATCGCGAACATATCATCTGCCTGAGCTTTTTCGATCATACTGCTACGAAAATACTTTTTAAGGAACGAACAGTGTATTCCATAAAACTTCCAATCATCTTCAGTAATCTCAAGAAAGAAGCGAGTTTGTATAGCTTCGAAGGAGTACTCCTCGTCGTTATACGGATGTGTACCACAGACTCCGATTGATAACCATGTTAGCATTACCCAATCTAACAGGGTCAATCTTAACTCACCGTACGGTAGGTGAAAAGTGTGGATAATGTCCCACCATCTCTCCACCAATGCCTTCAGACGCCGCATGGATGACCTCTCAGTATCAATAGTGAAAAAAGGGTGTAGGCCTTCCTAATCGATTAACATCTTAATTAGTGAAATATGGTAGTATCGGTCTTTGTATGCTCTAATCGGACCATTCCAATTTCTCCTAAATTCGCAAAAAACCACCATAAGGATGCTCAGGGTCTGTTTGTTTTAGTTTTTTTTTTTTTTTTCTGAATAGCGTATCCTGAGTTGGCATTTGTTTTGAATGTTTTTTCAAAACACTATTCAGAATACTTGATACCCCTCTTTTCCCAAACCCATTACTTCCTCTCTCTCCCCTTCCCCTCTGTTCGAAACAAAACCAAAGAACCCAACCAAACAGATTAACCCAAAGCTCCAAACCCTCCCTCATTCTTCTTCCGCTCGACCCACTGCTGAGCTCGACAGCCCGAGGTCCTCCTTCCCTCGCCTCGTCGAACCAACCGTGCCGCCTGCCATCGACACCTCCCGAAGCATCGGCAGCCTCCCGTCCCCGCCATCGCCATTACCTTCCCCCCATCTCCGCTCGCTCTCCACCGCATGCCACCACAGTCGAAGCCCCTCGTCGTCAGTTCCTTCGTCGCTCCCCGTAGAGCTCGAGGCCGCTGCCGCTTCACACTGCAACCGCCGTCTCCACCAGTCTCCTCTCGAATTCCGTCGCCGCCTGTCGAGCTCCACTCCTACCTGCGTCGAATCACTCCAACCAGCCGTTGCCGCTAGCTCACCTCCTTCATCCTCTGTTTCCTCTATCGAAACAGAGCACCCGATCGACGACCCTTCCACCATTGCCGCTCAGTCAAACCCCGACCGTGAGTCCCGCCATGGTCGCCGCGGCCAGCGTCCCCACCAGTTGCCATCTCCATCGCCCCATCGCAGCGGCGCATCGCAGCTACCAGCTCTTCCGCTCCTTCTCTCTCTCTCAGTCGAATCGAAGTGAAAAAGAAGTAGTGAAGAAGAAGTGAAGAAGAAGAAGTGAAGAAGAGATTCACTCTGTATTGGAAAAGAAGAAGAAAAGACAGTATTGGGGATTGTGTGTGTGTTGGATTGATTTTATTATATTGGTGTTGGGTGCTTTGCTGTTTGGGAGGCATTGTGTTGTGTTGTGGTGTGATGCTGTTGGATGTTGCATTAGTGTTTGGTGTTTGTAAGAAGAGACCGATCCAGTGCGTGGAGAATTGGGGTTGTTGTTGAAAAGTTGTCAGCTAGAAATGTAACCGAATAACAGTTTTCAGCAAGAAATATAACCAAACAGCTTTTAATACTCTCTTTTTCAGGAAAACAGCTTTCAGACAACTGTTTTCGGCTAGAAATATAACCAAACAGCTTTTAAACTCTCTTTTCAGAAAAACAGCTTTTAGAAAACAGTTTTCAGTAATAAATATAACAGAACAGCTTTTAAACTCTTTTTTTCAGAAAAATAACTTTCAGAAAATAGTTTTCAGCAAGAAATATAACCGAACAGCTTTTAAACTCTCTTTTCCAGAAAAAACAGCTTTCAGAAAATAGTTTTCAGCAAGAAATATAACCGAACAGCTTTTAAACTCTCTTTTCCAGAAAAAACAGTTTTCAGATAACAGTTTTCAGCTAGAAATATATCCGAACAGCTTTTAAACTCTCTTTTTCAGAAAAACAGCTTTCAGATAACCGTTTTCAGCTAGAAATATATCCGAACAGCTTTTAAACTCTCTTTTTCAGAAAAACAGCTTTCAGATAACAGTTTTCAGCTAGAAATATAACCGAACAGCTTTTAAACTCGTTTTTTCAAAAAAACAGCTTTCAGATAACAGTTTTCAGCAAGAAATATAACCGAACAGCTTTTAAACTCGCTTTTTCAGAAAAACAGCTTTCAGATAACAGTTTTCAGCAAGAAATATAACAAAACAGCTTTTAAACTCGTTTTTTCAGAAAAACAACTTTCAGATAACAGTTTTCAGCTAGAAATATAACCGAACAGCTTTTGAACTCGTTTTTTTAGAAAAACAGCTTTCAGATAACAGTTTTCAGCAAGAAATATAACAGAACAGCTTTTAAACTCGTTTTTTCAGAAAAACAGCTTTCAAATAACAGTTTTCAGCTAGAAATATAACCGAACAGCTTCTGAACTCTCTTTTTCAGATAAACAGCTTTCAGAATACAGTTTTCAGAAATAAATATAACCAAATAGCTTTTAAACTCATTTTCAGAATAACTCTATTCAGAATACAGTTTTCAGAAAACTCTATTCAGAAAACTCTTTTCAAAATAACAAAACAAACGCAACCTCAGTAATTCACTTTATTCCAGAGTAAATGTGTCAGCATATTTTAAAAAATATGAATAAAAATTATCGGACAGTCTCTCCCTCCCTTTATCTTTTTGAAAAGTCAAATTATTGTAATAGATGACTACAGCTCCATCTCCAAATTGTCATTTGCTAAATGTCATTTTGCCAAATTTGACAATTGACGACTTAAGATACTCTTACAGATACCCTAATGTCATTACAGCATATCTTGTTTCTGTGCCATCAGATAGTCGGAGCTTCTACAAGTGCTCTCACTAACCTCAACAATTTATCCATGGCATGACCATTACTTGTGACGTCTTCAAAACATCCAGTCACCTTATCGTGTTATCACTGTATTGGAATCACCTTTGCCTTTGCTGTATATAGGCTCACTAAAAATCTGACACCGGGGGCTGAGTCATGATTCTTATTACCTTTGCACTGGGTTTGAAATTTTCTTATGATCTACATTAGTATGGTTGATACAACCTGTTGCTTAAATTTCGTTATGTTGTGGCGTAAAAAAATTTAATTCTCCATAATGATGTTGCTGATTTTTAACTAATGCTATTTACATGTTCTATTAGGGTAGTTCTTCAACTTTTTAACTATGTAACTGCAGCTAGGACTAAGGCCAGCCCCCATCTTGAGGCAGGTCAAACCTCCGCCAGCGAGAGCTAATGTCCGGAGCACCTCGTGCACTCGCGAAGAGATTGAGCGAGGGATCACGTTTTATCAAGCCGCGAGCCGGACTCCTATCATAGGCAGGTCAGCAGCCGACGCCCAAAGCGGTGTAGCGGTGTCTTCAAGTGGTGCTTCGGTTGGAGCAACTGTCAGGGTCAGCGGCGAGGAGGCATCTCGATTCGTTGGTCTGGAGACGAGCTCAGAGGTCAAGAGGCGCCGACCCAAGGTATCGTTGAACCGGAGCATTCCCCTTCCTCGGAGGTAGAGAACGGGTCGTGTCTTATCTTCGGATGTCTTTAGAACCGTCCTTCGGAGTGTTTTTCGAACTCTTTTGTTGTAATCCTTTTGTAGATTTATCCAAGTTATATTAATAAAATTGAAGTTGACTTATCCGAACTGTTATATGCTGGCTTCTTACTGTGCTGTAATCGCGTTAGCTAGGGTAGGCTCGAAACGAATCCTGCGAGGCAAGTGTTTGCTTTATCGAGCATCTTGGCCTCGAAACTCACACTTTTGCCGCGGTTCTGAATCTCGCTCGGAGCCTTCAGATATGGCCTTGAGAACGGTACCCCATAATTAATACGTGGCGCTCCAGTTCCCTAGGTGCGACTTTTGGACTCCCGAGGGTCATAATGATGGTCTCTTGGGGTAAGGCTATAAATCCCACACCCCCCCTTTGTAGTTTGTCATCGCAGTCTAGAGCTCTTGTGGCATCGACGGCATCTGCCCTTGGGCGGATGCCAGCTTAGTGAAAAAATTTCGCCTCGAGAGGTTCGGAATAGTGGCCACCCTACTGCCTTGTTCTTCTCCCGTTCCTGACGGCCCCGATGTAGGTGTCAGGGGCGAGGGAGGACAAGGCAGAAGAGTTGGCTACCGTAGTCCGGGCCCGAGGGAAAGGCTCTTCGGGAGGAGAGGTGGGCGCTCTTCCACCATGGTCTTCTCCTGACTCTGACGGCTTCGAGGCGGGTGTCAGGGTCAGGGGAGATCATGGTGGATGAGGTGATGACCAGAATCCGGAATCCGGGGGAGATCCCTTAAAACTTTAACCCGAACTTTTTAGGGACTAAGTTTTTGCTTCGTAATAGGTTGGCAGTGCTCATACGGCTCATCGGCCGAGGCGATTGCGGAAGAAGGTTGATTCGGATTGCCGGTTGCTTAACGTTTGGGGTCGAGCGAGGTGAGGCGATCGGGGCCGTTGGATGGTGGCACGAATCTTGAGGCTGGTCCAGTCCCCAAGAAAACGTTATCTTGTCGTTTTGCGGACACGTGGCTGAATTAGATCCGTTCATCACGCCCTAGCACATTTTCTGAGACGATCTGACGGTGGTTTCGTCTTGGGAGGTTTTTTCGCCATATACGAGGGTCGGTACCCCGTCCGCTCGGCTCGACAGTCGTGGGGGCAGGTCGGAGTGGCCATCTAACCCCAGCCCGTTTGGGGACGAGCCGGGTAGGTAAAGTCAAGCCATGGGTTCCCGACCATCATTAGTTTAAGGGTTGCGGGAGCAGTTCCGAATGGCGAGCTACTTCTAGATCGCTTAGGAGCGAACTTGCGAAGTAGAATCGAGCCAAGTGTTGGACTCCGAACCATTCAACGGCTGCGGGAGCAATTTCGAACGGCGATCCACTTCTGGCTCGCCTACGGGCGAGCCGAGGAAGTAGAGTCGAGCCGAGTGCTGGACTCCGAACCATCGTGAGATTAGTTTAAGGGTTGTGGGAGCAGTTCCAAATGGTGAGCTACTTCTAGATCGCTTAGGAGCGAACATGCGAAGTAGAATCGAGCCAAGTGTTGGACTCGGAACCATTCAACGGCTGCGGGAGCAATTTCGAACGGCGATCCACTTCTGGCTCGCCTACGGGCGAGCCGAGGAAGTAGAGTCGAGCCGAGTGCTGGACTCCGAACCATCGTGAGATTAGTTTAAGGGTTGTGGGAGCAGTTCCGAATGGCGAGCTACTTCTAGATCACTTAGGAGCGGACTTGCGAAGTAGAATCGAGCCAAGTGTTGGACTCCGAACCATTCGACAGCTGCGGGAGCAATTTCGAACGGCGATCCACTTCTGGCTCGCCTACGGGCGAGCCGAGGAAGTAAAGTCGAGCCGAGTGCTGGACTCCGAACCATCGTGAGATTAGTTTAAGGGTTGTGGGAGCAGTTCCGAATGGCGAGCTACTTCTAGATCGCTTAGGAGCGAACATGCGAAGTAGAATCGAGCCAAGTGTTGGACTCCGAACCATTCAACGGCTGCGGGAGCAATTTCGAACGGTGATCCACTTCTGGCTCGCCTACGGGCGAGCCGAGGAAGTAAAGTCGAGCCGAGTGCTGGACTCCGAACCATCGTGAGATTGAGGAGTTAAAAACAGAGATGTAACAGTATCAAAAATATGAAAAACTTTATTTATTAATATCCAATGATCGGCTGCCTCTAAAGTTGCTAGCCGTTATTACAATGAAAAAATAAAAGAAAATTACTACCAAGTAACAGGAAAGGAACGGTTCGACATCTTGAATTACTTAGAGAGGCGTTGGTGCTCTCTCTTGGTATTTTAAGAGATGGTCGGCATTCCAAGTCCTGGGAATTTTCCTGCCTTCGAGATCTTCTAGTCGGTATGTGCCGGGGCGTATCACTTTTGAGATCTTGTAGGGTCCCTCCCAATTCGGGGCCAGTTTGCTTTTCTGTCCGGGAAAGGAGATGGCCAATTTTCGGAGGACTAGGTCCCCTTCTTTGAGGTCCGTTGGGCAGACTCTTTTGTTGTATGCTAGTTCAATCCTTCTTCAGGTAGCTTTGTTGTCGTATGGAAGCTCTCTCTCGGATTTCATCTATCAGATCTAGACTTGCTCTGAGCTTTCTAGCGTTCTGATCTTCTTCATAAGCTATCAGACGAGGAGAGGGTATCCCGACTTCAAGGGGGATGATGGCCTCGGACCCATAGGTGAGATTAAACGGGCTCTCGCCTGTTGGGGTCCGCTTGGTGGTGCGGTAATTCCAGAGCATATTAGGCAGCTGATCGACCCACAAGCCTTTGGAACACTTGTCTAACCTCTTCTTAATGCCCGAGAGGATCTGTCGGTTGGCATTTTCGGCCTGGCCATTCGACTGAGGATGGGAGACGGAGGAGAATCGGTGTTGTATGGCGAGGTCTTCACATAAGGCTCGGAAGGCGGCCCTGGTGAATTGCGTTCCGTTATCCGTAACTATGACCCTGGGAACGCCGAATCGGCAGATCACATTTTTTCAGAAGAATTGGACGACCCTATGCTCGGTGATTGTAGCCAGGGGCTCGGCCTCTATCCATTTCGAGAAATAGTCGACTGCCACGATTAGGAACTTTAACTGTCCGGGAGCTGGTGGAAACGGCCCTAGTAAATCCATCCCCCACATTACGAAGGGGATCGGACTTGATAGGGAGGTGAGTGGTGCTTGTGGAAGGCGTCGGATGTCGGAATACTTCTGACAGGAGCTGCATTGCCTGACGTGTCGTTCGGCGTCCCGTAGGAGAGTGGGCCAGAAATACCCGTAGTTCAACACTTTGCGCGCTAGAGCCCTGGACCCAGAATGGGCCCCGCCGATGCCCTCGTGGAGTTCTTGCAGGGCATAGTCGGCTTGCTCGGGGGAAAGGCACCTCAGGTAAGGCCGACTGTCCACCTGGGTGAAGGAGCGTTTATATAGGATACCTTCGATTAATGTATAACGCTCGGCTCGGGTTCTGATTCTTCTTGCTTCCCTCGGATCCTTGGGGAGGAGTCCGTCCCTTAAGAAATCGACGAGGGGCTTCATCCAGTTGTCTTCGAGGAGGATGGGCAATGTTTCAACGGAGTCAGGTGTTTCGTCCTCTATGCTTGGCTTCTGAAGGACTTCTATCAATACGGTCTGCTCAAGACCTTGAAGGGAAGAGGAGGCTAATTTGGATAGGGCGTCGGCCTGAGCATTTTCTTCTCGGGGGATCCTTTGGATGAGGGCCTCTTCAAACAACGCCATGAGGCTCTTGACTTTGGCCAAGTATTTAACCATCCTATCATCGCGGGCTTCATACTCGCCGAGGACCTGATTGACGACCAACTGAGAGTCGCTGAAGATCTGCAGTCGTTGTGCCCCAGCATTGCGGGCCATTCCAAGACCGGCTATTAGCGCCTCGTATTCGGCTTCGTTGTTCGAGGCTTTGAAGTTTATACGAAGGGAGTATTGAAGGATGAAGTCGTCCGGGCCTGCCAGAATGACTCCTGCCCCGCTTCCCTCATTGCAGGAGGATCCGTCAACATAAACCGACCAGACTGGTGGTCCCTTCACTGTTTGGCTGGACTCGGGGATGGTACTCTCAACTATGAATTCGGCCAGTGCCTGTGCCTTGATCGCGGTCCGAGGCTGATAAGTTATATCATGTTGGCTCAGCTCGATCGACTACTTCATAAGGCGACCGGAAGTCTCGGGCTTGTGAAGAACCTGTTTCAGCGGCTGGTCGGTAAGAACGACCACCGAATGGGACTGAAAGTAGGGGCGAAGCTTCCTCGCGGTCATTACCAGGGCATAGGCCATTTTCTCAATCTTCGGGTACCGGAGCTCGGCGTCCCGAAGCACTTTGCTGACGTAGTAGATAGGCTTCTGAGCCCGGTCTTCTTCCCTCACTAAGACTGCACTGAGGGTCTGCTCGGAGGCTGCCAGGTAGAGGTAAAGCGGTTCGCCAGGTATTGGTTTGCTGAGAAGAGGTGGATTGACGAGTTAAGCTTTAAGCTGGTCGAAGGAGTCTTGTTGCTGCTGCCCCCACTCAAATCCTTTAGACCCCCTGAGGGCTTTGAAGAACGGGAGGCACTTTTCCCCAGACTTTGACAAAAAGCGCCCTATGGCGGCTAGGCGACCAGTTAATCTCTGAACTTCTTTAACATTTCTAGGAGGGGCCATGTCCAATATGGCCTTGATCTTCTCCGGATTTGCTTCAATTCCTCGTTGGCTAACCATGAAGTCGAGGAACTTCCCTGATGAGACGCTGAACGCACACTTGTTCGGGTTGAGTCTCATATTGTGCTTTCTTAAAACGTCAAATGCTTCTTGGAGGTCAGCCACATGATCAGTGCCCCGGATGCTTTTCACAAGCATGTCATCAACGTACACCTCCATGTTCCGACCGATCTGAGCCTGGAAAACCTTGTTGATGAGGCGCTGGTATGTTGCCCCCGCATTCTTTAGACCGAACGGCATGACTCTGTAGCAATAGAGCCCCTGGTCGGTTACGAACGAGGTCTTCGGGATATCCGGGGGGAACATTCTTATCTGATTGTAACCTGAGAAAGCATCCATGAAGCTGAGGAGCTCATGTCCCGAGGTTGCGTCAATCAGAGTGTCAATACTCGGCAGAGGGAAGGGATCTTTGGGGCAGGCCTTGTTGAGGTCAGTGAAATCAATACAAATCCTCCAAGTCCCGTTGGACTTCTTCACCATCACTACATTCGATAGCCACTCCGGATAGTTCACTTCCTGTATGAACCGGGCCTTCAAGAGTTTGTCCACCTCCTCTTTGATAGCGAGTTGACGCTCGGGAGCGAACTTGCGCCTCTTCTGCTGAACCGGTTTTGACCCCGGATCAACGCTCAGGCGGTGAACCAAGAGTTCTTCGGAGATACCGGGCATATCTACTGCTGACCATGCGAAGAGGTCTTGATTGGTTCGGATGCATTTTACAATATCTGAGTATAGGGCGGACGGGAGGGTCTTGCTAACAAAGAACCTGTGGGTCGGCTCCTGCTCAGAGAAGAGTACCTCCTCCAATTCATCCACCGGCTCGGATGTCGGCCGAGCAGCATCTTGGGGGAGTTCCAGTGTTTCTAAGGAGAGGACGGGTTCGAGGGTAGAGGACATATAACACTTGCGGGCCTGCTCCTGATTGCCCCTTACTTCTCCTACTCCAGTCCGAGTGGGGAATTTCATTTTGAGATGATAGGCAGAAAGGACGGCTTCAAGGGCGGCCAGACCGGGCCGACCCAAAATGACATTGTAGGCTGCTGGGACATCTACGACCATGAAGTCCATCGACTCCGTTCGGGTAGTAGGAGTTTTGCCAGCGGTTACGTCGAGGGTAATCACCCCTTCAATAGACACTAGCACTCCCGTGAACCCGTGGAGCGTGTAACCGGCGGGCTTGAGTCTGTCCCGCGAGAGCTTTAGGCCTTTAAAAGCGTCGAGGAAGAGGATGTTGACGGAGCTACCATTGTCTACTAAGATCCTCTCCACTTTGAAGTTGGCCATGTGGAGACTGATGACGAGTGCGTCACAATGAAGGGTGCGGACACCCTCAAGATCTTCGTCAGAGAAAGTGACTGGCACTCCGAGGCCTTTGGGAGGAGGGGTGGTGCGGACTGAGTTGACCTCTCTTATAAATGCTTTCCGAAAGGAGTTCGAGGAGCCCCCCATTGGACCCCCATGGATGAGGTGGACTCGCTCTTCCTCAAAGTCTGGCATCTCTTCTCGTTCCGGACGCTTGTTAGCCCCCTGAGGCTAGGGAGGAAGTTTGGCTCGGTCCTTTCTTACAAACTTCGTCAGCTGCCCCCTCTGGATAAGGGCTTCGATCTCGTTTTTCAGAGCACAGCAATCGTTGGTGTCATGCCCATGGTCCCGGTGATAACGGCACCATTTTTCTTTATCCCTCCTCTTAGCGGGGGTGTTCATCCTCGGAGCTGGAGGTAAGATCCCCTCCTTTTTGACTTCCATCAGAATAGTTGAGACGTTAGTGGTGAGGGGAGTGAACTTCTCGAATCTGGGGGGAGGTCGGTGCTGGCCGGCGTTATCCTTCTGGAGCTTCTTAGCCCCTTCTTCTTCTGTTCCTTTTCTCCTAAACCCGGAGGAAGACCCCTCCCAGTTGGGTTGATGCTCGGCCTCTTCGGCCCGGATATACTTTTCGCTGCGAAGGAGAAGGTCGAAAAAGTTCTATGGTGGCTTCTTAGCGAGGGAGGAGCGGAGATTGGAATTGAGGACATTAGATTGAAATGCTGCTGCAGCGACCGACTGGTCGAGGGATGCTATGGATCTGGCTTCGGCCGTGAACCTCTTCACGTAGTCTCTCAATTTTTCCCCCTTCTTCTGGTGGAGGTGCAACAGGGAGATGCTGGTCTTCTCAGCCCTTCGGCTGCTTACGAAATGGGTGACGAAAAGGGTCTCGAACTGCTCGAAGGAGAATATTGAGGCAGGGGCAAGGCGTGAGTACCATTCCCGAGCTGGGCCCTTAAGAGTTGCGGGGAAAGTTTTGCAGAGGAGGGCGTCGAAAGCTTGATGGAGGAGCATCAGGGTCTTAAAGCTTTCGACGTGATCGACTGGGTCCCCGGTGTAAGTCTCAAATTGGAGAGGTTTGAAGCCGAAGGGCACAGGTGCATCCACAATGGTTCGGGAGAAAGGGGGCTCGGCTAGGACGTAGAGTCCTCCCCCTAAGCTCCTCTTCTCAGTCTATCTGACCCAGGTGCCTCTCTACTTCATGAAGACGGCGGTACATGATGTCATCCCTCCGACAGTAATCAGCCGAGCCCCTAGACTCGTCTTCGTATGAGGGAGAGCGAGGGCTACGGCGATGGTAGCTTCGGGAGCGGCGAGGACTTGGGGTATGCCGGGAGTTGCTAGGAGCAGGACGAGGAGATGGGGACCGTCGGCGAGGGCTTCGGACCGAAGGAGGGGATGGGGCCTTCGGCTCATTAGGGTTTTGGCGGAGGTTGAGGGCCTGCAGGACGGTCGCTTGGAACTGCTGGAACTCGGCACGGGTGATTGGTGCCTCATTGTTCCTGGGTTGTTGCCGACCCGCGGGGGAGTGCCTTCTTCGGTAATGCTCGGGGGACTCTTTCCTCCCTCTGCGGACGGGAGACCTGTAGTACCGGTGGCGCAGAGACCGCTCGCCCGGATGGTGTTAGCGGGAGGTTCCCTCTCGGGCCCGCTTTTCATCCAGATGGCGGCGGAGGTCATCATCTTTCTGGCGGTTGAAGGCGGTATTGCGGTGACCAGAGGCTCGGGGATGATGGGAGGCCATAGAGTCCGTGGAGGCATTGTGGATGGAGACGTGTTCTTTATGAAGAGGTTATTTCTGAGGGTTAGGACCCTTTGGATGCGACTGATCAGGAGGGGGAAGGTTCTGTTGGAGCGGGTCTTCCGCTGTAGGGGGAAGTTGCCCTTGTGGTTGAGCAGGATTATGGGGGACTTCTTGCTGCTGATCAGGGTTGGGTCCTCGGTTGGACCCCCTTGACCTGACTTTTCGAGGTGGCATGGCTGGAGAAGATCTGTATTCCAGGAAGAGGAGAGGTTTCTATTCGTTAGTTTTCCACAGACGGCGCCAATCTATTGCCGCTAATTTCGGTGTGGGGGCAAACAGATAGAATTTGTGAGTTCTTAGGGAAACTGAATAGTAAACCTGTATACCTGTTCCGTCGGGGTTTTGATCGTCGCTCCCGCCGTACACCTGCAAAAAGTGCGAGACACCGGGATTGTTCCCGGCGACGCACCCTCCGACGCTCAAGTCAGTAATCTGGAAGACTATGAAAGAGCGCAAAAACTGGTGAAAGACTGATTACCTCTTAATGGAGATGGGTGGGGGGTATTCATAGGCGTCTTAGGGAATAGATTAGGCATGTAATTCCTTGTGTATAGATAAGGAATGTAATCCCCAATCTCCAGTGAAAGGATAGATATGAATCAGGGCCGTTGATTAACATTAATCAGAAACCCTATTTCTACCCTGTCGGACCGGATTTGTTGCGGGTTGAAACCCGCACCCAGTTGAGGTGGATCCGTTCGCGGGTTATTGGATTTGTGAGAAGGAGACCCAGTACCCGTTTCTGACCCGTTTGTAAGTGAAATTACTGTCTTACCCCCGGACTTCAAGATTCGTGCCTAATTTGGACGGTCTCGATTAAACCCCTATTTTTAGCCATATCACTGCCAATTGTAAGGAAATTGTGGTAGGCTTTGCTTCTCCAATACCTAATTTCCTAAAAAAAGAATAGGGCATAAGATTAATACTTTCTCCTAAATTACATAGTGCTTTATCAAAAGAAGAATTTCCAATAGGGTAATGAATTGTAAAACTCACTGGATCTTTAAGTTTAGGAGGCAGCTTCTTTTGTAAAATTGCGCTACTCTCTTCGGTTAGCATAAATGTCTCATACTCTTCCAACTTCTGCTTGTTTGATAAAATGTCCTTAAAAAATTTAGCATATTTAGGCATTTGTTTTAAAGCTTCAATAAGAGGAATATTAATATGTAATTTCTTTAAAATATTTAAAAATTTAGAAAATTAATTTTCAAGATTATTCTTTTTAAGTCTTTGCAGAAAAGGAATCGGTGGATCATAAGGAGATTTAGGATAAGTCTCAGAATTAAACTCCCCTGAAATTGTTTGACTTGAAACTCTTTTATCCTTCTTAGAATGGTGGTTAGCCACCTGCTGCGTTTGTTCCTCCACAATTTGCTAGATCTCACTTTGCTTTTAACCACATTTTGTTCGATACTGCTTCTTAGTGTTATTGCTTTGACATGCTCCTCGGGATTGACCACTGTGTTACTAGGTAATGTTCCTACCGTTCTTTCTGTAAGAATATTTGAAATTTGACCAATTTGAATTGAAGCCATATTATTTTGTATCACCAAATCTATCTTCTGCATATATTGCTCAGTCTTTTGCATGTATTGCATAAACATCTCTTCTAGTGTCGGCTTCTTTTCTTGCTGTGGAAAATTTGAAGTGGTCTAATTGCTCCTTGATTGTTGCTCCCTGAAAAGTTGGGGAGGTGGTTTCTCCATCCTGGATTATACGTGTACGAATAAGGATTGTTTTGATGTTGAGAATTAGACACGTAATTTGCTTGATAGGATTGTGGGTGAGCAAATGGGCTCCACACTTGGCAATCTGTACTTGAGTGATTTCCTGCCAAAAGATCACAAATCATATTAGTTTGAATAGAATTAACATTCATATTACCTAATTGTTTAGATAAAATATCAATTTGTGCAGTTAAAGTAGTAATAGGATCAAGTTCAAAAACTCCAGCCACTGTTCTTGGCATTGTTCTCTCTGAAGAGAGCTGGTAACTATTAGATGTCATCTCCTCTAAAAGTTCATAGGCTATTTCGTGAGTTTTGCTCATTAGTGCACCTCTAGCTGCTGCATCAACCATAGATCGATTTGTAACTCAATAACTCTTTGTACCTCTCCCATGCATCATACAAAGACTCGGTCTCAAATTGAATGAAAGTGGTAATATCATTCCTTAGCTTCGCTATCTTTACCGGTAGAAAATACTTAGCCAGAAATTTTGTGCAAGTCCCTCCCACATAGTAATACTACCGGGTGGTAGAAAAATTAGCCAAACCTTCGCCTTATCTCTTAGTGAAAAAGGAAAGAGTCTAAATTGAATTGCATCATCTGATACTCTGCTGTTCTTGAAAGTATCACAAATTTCTAGAAAGTTTGCAATGTGAATATAATGATCCTCGTGTGATAGTCCCCAAATTGAACAGTCTGATGAATCATCTGAATAATTGCTTTGTTTGCTTCAATTGCAGGCCTCTTTATGCTTGATGTTGCTCCATGAATTGAGGGCATAAGATAATCTCTCAAAGCCCTGTTTTCCTCATTGTTCGCCATGATAATGTACTTGTATGTCCTGAAATATAAGTATTTAAAAAATAGAAAAACTAAAAAATAAAAAAAATAAAAAAATAAAAGTCAAAAGAAAATAAAGAGGTAAAATAATAATAAAACAAAAAAATTAAAATAAAATCCAAATTAGTAATAATCTAGCAATTTTCAATATCAATAAAAGAATTACTAGTGCCCGGCAATGGCGCCAAAAACATGATGTGAATTATTTGCAAGCATACAAAATCGCAATAAGTAGTATAGTTAAGTGAAAAGAGTGTCGAACCCACAAGAACTAATTATGTTATTGAGTACCGAAATTACTAGATTAACTACTATTTGGAAAATCAAAATTCAATAAAGAAAGCAACTCAATTAAATTAATATAAACAACTAACTAAATTAATTAAAAGGAACTGAATCTGAAATTTTGTTGTTTATTAATTGTAAAATTAATTCTAGGGCTTTTAATTTCACCTAGTTAATCCCACACAATTTATAATTCCATGTGAATAAAAAAAATTATTTTTCCAAGTTGTAGACCAAAATCCCCTAAGTATTCAATGCTTTCTCTCGAACAACAACAAAAATATCTCCAACTAACAGTTTGTCATATCTCTATGCAAATTTAATTAATTGAAGACTCATTAAGTTCTATGGATTTCTTTATAGTCATATCAATCGCGGTAAATCATCTCTAATTTCGCTCAATCAATGGTGTTTAAGTCTATAATTCAAAATTACAAATTACCTCTCGGTCTCTCAATGATCCAATAAATCATACAATAGTTGGCCAAACAATTGTAAGCATTGAGAACACAACCATGGAAAAATAGAAAAATAATATGAAATTAAAATTGTGTCCTCAAAACTAGGCAACATCAAAGACCTAAAAAAATAAAATTAGTTCATAATAAAATTACAACTAACAAATACTGTGATTGCATAATAAAATTAGAGAAAGAGAAGAGATACAGAAAAAACTGTTTTTGTAAAAAAAAAAATACAAACCGAATTCTCGAAATACGCGCCAGCATTTCTCTCTCTCTTCTTCT
The DNA here is from genome assembly GCA_017893485.1 of Hemerocallis citrina. Lineage (NCBI taxonomy): Eukaryota > Viridiplantae > Streptophyta > Magnoliopsida > Asparagales > Asphodelaceae > Hemerocallis > Hemerocallis citrina. Next base: position 65,494,091 of record CM030366.1, read on the forward strand.
CAGTCTGTCTTGAAAACTATGCCGCTTTTGACCACCTCTCTCTCTCTTGCTTTCGCTCTCGAACAGTACCCAGCCACGCCAGCGCTGGCGTCATCGCTCTCTGCCTTGGAACCCGAGCGCCCACGTCACGTCGTTCTGTTGCTTCGTCTCTGAGTCACAAGACAGAGCCACGCTCTGTTTAAATTTTTTTTTTAATACCAGCCGTCTTTTCATCAAAAAAAAAATACCAGCCGTCTTTTCTTTTTGCTTTGATTTTCGAGCCCCTGCAAGCAGCCGCCACCTACCGCCTACCCCCCTTCTTCACGCTCCATCACCTGCAGTATATATGGGAATAGGAAACTTATAATTAGGGTTTGGTAGTTAGGTTAGCAAATTAGGATACTTAATTAATTAAATAATTAATATGATAAGTGTATATACTTAAATAATTAATTAAGATTAATAGATTAGGTGAGTTATTTTATTTATTTCTTTTTATTCTGAAATTTTGTTGCACCTCCTAGTTTACCATAATATTTTTATTAATTCTTCAAAAATTCAATTTGTAAAGACATGTATTTAAGTACTCAAATTTTTTAGAAATCTTCACATAAAATAAATTTAAATTTTAAAATCTTTATCCTTGTTTCTGCTTTGACTTTTTCAAAATGCATATATCTTTTTGCACTTATAAATCTCATTCCTAAAAAATCAAACAAATTAATAAAAATAAGTAGAAATAAGATAAATTTCAAAGAAATAAATAAGAACTCGCAATTTTGATACATAAAAGAGTACTAAAATTTATATATAAATTCAACTCATCACATACAAACAGTTACGGTTAGGCCTAGCGGTGGATTTTATAGGGCGGTGTACTCAGGCATCAAGTATCAAGAAAGCATGTTCATAAATCGGGTAATCATATAACTAGTTCATGTGTCAAGTAATAACATGATAAGTCATGAATCAAATAATAATATACTAGTCCATGAATCAAGTGTTAATATAACCAGTCCATGAATCGAATAATAATATACTAGTTCATGAATTAATAGTAACTAGTTCATGAATCGAATAATAATATAATTAGTTCATGAAACAAGTACCAGGTGGGAAACATGGGCCCCCTCTGAGTACACTTACCTATATTGTCCACTACAACGGTCTTTCCCTTTAACCCCGGCTTGTTATTTATTATTATTATGAAGACAAGCATGAAAGTGTGCGAAACAGGAAAAGTAAACATGATCAAGAATAGGGAACAAGTTTAGGCTAGGTAGCAAGCATATTCGAATATCAAACAAATTATAATTATTAAAAATGACGAGAATTTCAATTCTGGACAACATGACGTTACTGCACCAAAACTGAGATTTTCGTGGCTACAAGATTGCAAATATGGATTCGTTAGAAAATTTAGAAACTAGACTCTCTTCCGGTTCCAGTGCATATAAATAAGATACATGAAAGTTTCAACTGGTGTCAAAACAGCAAACTACACAGGATTCGTGTTCAGCTGGAACTTGTAAAATTGTGTTTATAAATATGAGACTGGTCTGAAACTTCATTAATTAATTTCAGGAAAATTTGGAAAGGTCCTCTAGTGTGTCTAGTATCAGCATGCAAAATTTCAAGTCATTATCTTACAGGAAGCATAGTTAATTTAACTGTAAATCAAAGTGATGCAGCAAATTTTATGAATCTGGAATTCTACGACACAACAGTAGAAAAACTAAAATAAATCACAAACTATAAATCCGAATTCAATTCCATCAAAAGGATAGTAAACTAGACATCTGAGGATACATTTCATATTTAGAACTCAAGTCCAGATTCTGATGTTAACAGGGTCGAAACAATAAGCAAAAACAGGAACAGCAACATAAGTGATTTCTTTTATATAAAAAGTGTCATGACTAGTAACTAATATGAGTCTAAATTAATATGTGATACAAATCATGGTGTAATAGATATCAAATCAGCAAGTCACATTTATTTCTCAACTCAAAAGAAGTAAAATCGACACAAAAATCATACAATATACATCTACAAGTTGAGGTGATTCTTAATTTCATGTGTTCAAATAATTAGATGAAAAAATAGGTACTCAAACAAGTTATGAAACGAATATATCAATGAAAGATTGTGACTCTTATGATCATGGAGTTGTTAAGGACGGCAACAAGTAAGATGATATCATCAAATGATAAGCCAAAGGGGAGTCACAACTACAATCTACTTGCGGTATTTTCAAATAAAAGCTTATACTAGAACAACGAATTGTACAAGAAGATACTTGCCTTGATTTGATGAGGGTGTTGATCGACGATCAAGATCGGATGGATCGGATCGACGCAGATCTTGATGGCGATCAAGATCGAGGAAGACCGACGACTCAGATCAGATCAGATCTGATCTGATCAAGATGATGGAGATCTGAATCTTGATCAGATCGGATGGTCCAGGAGCGCTCTGATGTAGCTGATGATGATGATGGTGATGATCAGGATGATCAAGTCAATCAGATGGTTGAGATTTGATCTGAATGAATCCAAATCATGAGGGAGATCGGATGGCTGAGATTCAAACTCAATCTCTTTCTGATCACAGCGGTAATGGCAGGGAAGCTTCAGCGGCGGCTATGGCAGCGTTGTGGCGGCGGTGTCGAGGACTCGACTGGGGAGCAGTCGACGAAGGGGCGACGATGGGGATGATGGGAGTGGCGATAGGTTCGACTCGGAGCTTTGTTTTGGAGGGGGAAACAGAGGGGCGATGGCGGAGCTCAGGGATTTCGGCGATGGCAAGGCGACGAAGGGGTTTAGCGGTAGAGGATGACGGTGAGGATGAAGCACCAGGGTGAGGGTAATGGGTTCGGTGGTGAAGCGAAGTGGAGGACAATGGGTTCGATAGCGGAGATGACGAAGTGATGGGTTTTGGTGGCGAGGTGCAGGGACCCAACGATGGGGGGTGATGGGGAGACGATGAGGCGATGGTGGAGATGGGTGTGAGGCCGAAGGCGGTGAGGTGGCACAGGGTAGGAGTTGGGTTTTCGGAGTCTAGAGGTAGGAGAAGGTGAAAAGCGGCGCTGTGTAAGAGGGTTAAATAGTAAAGGGTAATTAGGGTTAGGGTAAAAGTGATTAGAGTATTATATTGTAGTGTTGCGGGTTTTGGGTTATAGGATAGCAGGTTTGAGTGGGATCCAAAAGGAGATTGAGCCAAAAATCAATATAATTAGGCTATATGAAATAGGTGAATTGAATTGGTCAATTCCCCATGAAGAATAGCAACTTTAGAGCTGATAAGAACAAAGCAATTGAAGTAGATTGGGTACAAAGTTGAGCCGAAACAAAAGAAATGACTTTTATTAGAACTGGAAACAAAATACAGGATCTTGAATTGATAAGTCGAGTACAATGAAATGAAATACAGCAAAAAAATAAAAATACAGGGAACAAGGGTTACATTCGAGGTCGAATTATGTCTTATTATTTACTATATAAATAATAATAATTAGAACGTGCATCGCCCATGCAGATTACTAGTTATATTATTATGGAACAGTTGGGATTGTCATTTGTAGACAACCTGTAATTTGTAGACATTTAACCATCTAATCTCATCCATTCATTTTTAAGTGGGAGTTATATTTAACCATTCAATTACTCAACTGTTGTTAGTTACCATAATACCATCAAAGTTTAAATTTATTTATGACATCATTATTTACAAAAATGTCACTCATATAAAATAAAAGTTTGTGCCACTCTGGGTAATTTATAAAGAGTATGTGATGAGTAAAAGGATGTCTTAGATTCGAAGTCAGATTACATCTTATTATTTAAAATATTATAAAAAATTAATTAGAACGTGCATCGTACGTGCAGATTATTAGTATCTTTAATTAAACATTTTTAACATGTCCTGTGATGTTTGGCTCCTCCTACATTATTTCACCATGTTTATGTATATTTATCATGTCAAAATTAATTGGTTAGCTTACCTCCTTCATGAGCTCCTCGACCGAGCTCCTCGAACAACTCCACACTTCACTGATTGCTCACTGCACTCAACCTCGCCCCGTTCGCCGACCATCTCCTTCGCCAAAGTCCTCCTCCCTTCTTCCACCAACGAGCTTACTCTACCTCGCCTCTGCACTCGTCGAAGGGTGGAGTCCGCGTCGAAGGGGAAAGAAGGAGTCGAAGACGGATGCGCGAAAAAAAAAGAAAAACAGAAACTGGTCAACGGGTCGCCGTTGACCGCCACGTGTCAGCATGGCGATCGCAGTGAGCATAGACGTTTCCAAACGTGAAAGGGGAAAAAAACTGCTGCCTCACGATTCGTGTGTGATCGCGATCAATGACCGTGATTAACTGAGGTATATATTTATTTATTTAATTGAATTAATTATTTAAAAATTCGAAAAAATTAATTAAAAATTCTTAAAATAGTTATTAATTCATAAAATAATTTTAAAATTATGAAAATAATAATTATTAAATTAGAATAATTAATTAAAATTTTAGATAATTAATTATTTAAATTCGAAAATTGAATAAAAAATTCAAACAATAATTAAAAATTGGAAAAATTCAGAAAAATCTAGAAAAATCACCAAAAATCTAGAAATTCTGAGAATAATTTTGGGCATTTTACAAGCTCAGATTGACACTGTTACACCTCGAGCAAGATCCAAACTTCCTTAAGAACTCTGATAAAATCTCATACGCCATTGGAACAATAAAACTACTCCTCAAAGGCTGTTAAACTCAGTCTTGGGGAGTGGGGGGCTCGTGATATGGCTAAAAATAGGATTAAATCGGGACCATTCAAATCGGGCACGAATCTTAAAGCTCTCAGGGGTAAAATGGTAATTTTACCTACAAACGGGTCTGAAATGGGAACTGGGTCTTTCTTCAAAGCCCAATAATCCATAAACGGATCTGTCCTATTGGGTATGGGTAACAAGCCATTACAAACCAATTCAGATATTTAAAGAGTAATTTAAAATCATGGTTATCTCTATGAAACCGTTTAAACTCTACATCTTATCCAAAAACACCGAGACATAGGGATAAGTCGTTATCTTTAAACTGTCTCTAAAGGCAACTATAAATACCCCCTCTCCCCCACCATAACAAGGTAATCAATCATTTTCCACATAAAGCTCTTTCATAATCTTGCTGATTACCGACAAGAACGTCGGAGGGTTCGTCGTCGGGATCCATCCCGGTGTATCGAACTTTTTTACAGGTCAACGGCAGCGTGCCCTTAACCCTCGCCATACTGCCACTCATGCAGGAGAGTCCCAGGGGTCGGCTAGATCGGACCGAAGGGATGACTCGGTCTGCCGCCGTCTCCATGAGATGGAGAGGTGCCTCAACAAGATAAATCTTGAAGAAGAACAAGGAACCAATAGGTTCCGCCCAAGCAGACCCCCCTTCTCTAGGGCCATCATGGAAGCTTCGGTCCCCGAAACCTTTAGGCCGCCCCGCTTTGAATCCTACAATGGGGAGTCGAACCCGGCCGATCTTATCGAAAGTTTTAAAACTCTCATGATGATTCATCAAGCCTCGGATGCGTTCCTCTACAAGGCCTTCCCAGCAACATTGAGGGGACCAGTGCGAGAGTGATACTCCTATCTAGCCCCCACTTCCATCTTCTCATTCCAACAGTTTGAGGAGCTTTCCTCACCCACTTCGTGGGCAGTCGTCGAGCTGAGAAAACAAGTACATATTTGGAGACCCTTAGCCAAAGAAAAGGTGAATGCCTAAGAGATTACGTTCGGTGCTTAACCACCGAAGCCCGGTCTATTGCCTCCCTCAACCAACCAGTGGCCTCGGCGGCATTCTGGCACAACGTCACTAACGCCGACCTCAAGGCGTCCCTTGCCAAGAAGCCTCCTCGGGACTTCTCAGAACTCCTACTTAGAAGTGAGAAGTACATTTGAGCCGAAGAAGCTCTCTGTAATACCCTGATTTTTCATTTAATGAAAAATTATTTTATTTGGCGCGTAGTGTGCACGTGCAATATTTTGGTTGAATTGAATCTTATAATTATTTTTATTGTGATATGTATAAACATTTAAATATATGTTTTCAAACTATTTTTCATACAAAGGCCTTTTCTTTAAATAGATAGAAAGCCATATTTTAAAGCCTTTTCTTAAAGCCCAAAATGTAAATTATTTATTTTGGCCCATAAAACTAAAGCCCATGGATTAATTTATTTTAAATGTACAACTTGTCATGTAGAGTATAATTTAAAAAGTCTATTTTATTTTATGCAAAAATTAAATGTACAATTGTGGTCCTAGTCGCTTGCACGTGCACTACACGTACACGTGCAAGTGCACTTCCCTAAGGCATGGCCGGGTACACTTCTTTTGGAGGGAGATTCAAAAGTTAAATGGTGATCATGGTGGTGGTTATTTTGATGTGGGTAGTTATTGTAACTCCTACCCTCATCCTAGCCTCCCATCCTACAACCAATCAATTAATCCTAGCCCTCCATTTTATTTGATTTTTAGTATAAATACCCCCTCCCATGGCTAGTTGTTTTGTGCTTAATATCCCTTCCAAATCTAGTCTAATTAGTAGTAGTTTGTGAGTTAAAAAGATTGAGTGGTGAGTGGGATTGTGCTTGCATTCTACCAAGGAGGAGAAGGGCCGGCTAGGAGCTTTCGGTGGTACTTGTGGAGCTTGTGCGCGCATCATCTAGGAGGAAGTGCATCTCATTTGCAAAGGACTTAGTTGCTATTGTGTTTGTTCTCTCCATACAAGGTGGGTAAAATTCTCCATATTTCTAAAGTAGAAATGCTTGTTAGAATGAATGAATGATAGTGGGTTTAATTTTCCTTATTAGGAATCATGCTAGTAGTATACTGAAAGAATGATGCATGAAAAATTATTATTAAGAGTACACTCTTAATTGGAAGATTGACCTATGAATTGATTGGAATATGGGTGTAAATTGTATGTGATTGGATTAGTAAAAATCTAAGTTGGTATGGATTAATTATAACCATGAATGTGTAATTGGCTAATAAAGAGATTAGTGGCATTAATTGTTGAGAAATGTCGAAAAGGAATCTTTCTGGTAAGTCGACTTAGGACCTTGTAAGTCGACTTATATGCTCATTTTAGTCGGCTTGTGCTTTTATAAGTCAACTTCTTGCTTAATTTATTTACTTAAAATCATGGATGTTTTCTCCTGGACAGTCGACTTACTATAGTATAAGTCGACTGGTACTGATGCCTTTTTATAAACTCGAATGTTCTACTCTTCTAAAAATACATGAGACTTTATAAAGATAATTTAGAAATTGTTGCATGAAATAAAATATGATTTAAGAATGAAAGGTGTAATTAGAACTATGATTTTTTTTGACATGTGTATTTTTGGGAAAGTATACCTTGCAAAAGAACTGGAAATGAAGAAGATTAGTATAGTAAAGATTGAAGTGACATTATGTGATAGATGTATGAAAAAGATGAATTGTGATAACCATGAAATGTGAATTATTCTTGTTGAAGAATAGCATGACAAATTATGATATATGATTCCTTAATTTGAGATTTTAAACTGTTCAGTCAACCGAATGTGTGTAGCAGTCGACTGTATAGAACCTGAGAAATTACATAATTGAACTCTGCAAAACAGCCGACTGTGTTGAACGACAGTCGACTGCCCTGTGGATAATAATTGAAATTGGAACTCTGCGGAACAGCCGACTGCCATGTGCAGCAGTCGACTCTTCCGAGCGATTATTGAATAACTTATTTGACCGAACAAGTCGACTGGAAGTGCTCCAAGTCGACTGTTCAGAGTACTTTTGGTATATCAGAAATTCTATGATTTGCTATGAATCTTATGCTGATTTGGTTATGACAGTAGACTCTATTGTCTTTGAATGAGTTCTTTTATACAAGAAAGGAAGTGAATCATTTAATTGAATTATGTAAGTTATATAATTGTGGAACTATGGACATGAAAAAGAAAATCTATCATGATTATGAAAAATGAACTCATGAGCTGGGAATGCTCAGATTATGTTAGAATTTGTGAATTGGAATTGAAATGAAAGAGTAGCTAAGTCTCTCCCGGCATTTGGAAAGAAATGAAATGAATATTGAAAAGAAAGACCTAAGGTTGGTCATGTTGAAATGAATGAATAAGTCCGGTTTAGTGGAGAGGCTAACTCTAGAGCTTTGATTTTGTTCATGATTCTAATAAAAACTAAGGATTAGTACATAGTGGAGATGTGATGAAAGAAGGAGAAAAACACGAGTGAGGGCCATCGGATTTGCGGGGGAGAGAATTTCACAGGTTCTTCACGATGAGTCATGACATGACGTGGATACGGCTCCAGAGTACCGTGGCGGCGGAGAGTATTTCACAAGTTCTTCACGATGCGTCGTGACATGACGTGAATACTGCTCCAGGGTACCGTCCCGGTGGCGATGCTTGTGGGATGTTTGGTGACTGCATGATGATCGTGTGCCATGAAGGAGGCTGAATTGCCACAGGTTCTTCACGATGAGTCGTGACATGACGTGGGATTCCCCTCCAGGTTTTCTGTACACGTGCTTGCAGTCATAGATCATCTAGGATACCTACCGTAGTTACAGTAGTAGATTAAGTCATAACGAGGGATTGAACCCTACCAAGATGAAGAACGATTAAGGGCTTGCCCTCGGACCTATGTAGTATGGGATGCATAGAATCCGAACAAGTGCGCATTCGTGTCATGTATTATAAATAAATGCATTAAGGACTAAGTGCACAATCACAACACGACATCAATAGGGTAGTCCCTTTAGTTTGAAATGTGACAAGTTTGTGTTTGCTAAATATGAAAAATTAAGTTATACTATTTCCGGCATAGAGAGGATGGCCGTGTATAATGATCGTCGGTTGAATAAACTGACGTACCCACAGTCTTATATGCAGGTAAATGGCATGTTAAAGGTTAAAGAGGAATGGATGCTTAAAGATTAAACCATGTTGTTGTACATTTGTTTCATTGTTGTAAATTTTACTTCCGCTGTGCAAATGAAAAGTGTAATATTGATGTAAACTCTGATGTAAAGTGAAAAGTTTAAATTTCCTTGTAAAGTTGTACTCAGAAAAGTGAAAAGATCCTGTAGAACATCTCGAATTCAGTGTATTTGGGATTCGGGGCGTTACAGAGTGGTATCAGAGCCACGCTTTCTACGCTTTCCATATTAGTACAAATTTATAAGGAACGACACCCTAGAAGTGAACATTAGAGTGTGTGTTCGAGTCTAGAGATTTAAATGTAAGTGACTTACATTTGTGTTGCTCTATGACTTATGCTTCTTCCTCCCTACTTTCTAAGATGGCTGACCACTTCGACCCTGCTGGAGATGACGACTGGCATATCATTGAGGAAGAGTACCATCCTGGGCAGACAGATTCCGAGGACGAGTACTATCCAGGGCAAGCAGATTCTGATGGAGAAGAATGGCCTGAATCCGGATCCCGAGTGATTACCCCACCTCCGGATTCATCTGATGACTCTTCTTCTGACGAAGAAGAAGAACCAGTTCCAAATAGTCTTGTGACTTCTCTTCAGCGGCAGGTAGAGACATCGCGAGAGAGAGTCGGATTATTGGAAGCTCAGCTGGCGAAGTGAAAGGACGACTATTCTGTTCTCAGTCATTGTATGTGGGAACTCGAGAAGAGGAAGAACTTGACGGATGTGCTGAAGGATGAAGTTGATGAACTACAGGGAGAACTTCGGGAAGCGAAGAGGAGCCGTAGGAGTTAGATTGTTGTAGCTTCTATTTCTTCCATTCTGATGTTAAGAAATGTTTTTAATTCGAATGTATAAAGTTGGAATTCAATGAAATGCAAGTTGATTTAAATTCTTGTCTTATACTTCGAATTTAATGGATCTTTTGCATCAGAATATGTCGAGAAGAGGAGCTAGGAATGGGGAAGGTTTGGATCTGGAGACAGAACTTGCAAGGGTCTACCAGACGCTTAATGCAGTAGCTATGAACCAAGGAAGGGGGGCGGTGAATCCAGTGCCCGAGGCGATTAAACTGGTGGAATCGTTCAAGCGAACAAAACCACCTGTATTCGAGGGAAAGTCAGACCCAGATGCGGCTGACGACTAGATTCGTCATGTGGAGACAATCTTTGAGGTGTTGGAGACCCCGGAAGGCAGTAAGGTCAAGTTGGCGACTCTGCAACTTGAGAAGGATGCGGCTGTTTGGTGGCAGTCGATGAAGAGGACCATGGGAGGTATATTGCTTGGCTGGGAGGAATTTCTGGAAGAATTCCGCAGTCACTATTTCCCCTCCGATGCAAGAGAAGAAGGCTATGGAGTTTCTGTCGCTACAGCAAGGCGGCATGTCAGTGAGGGAGTATGAGACTAAGTTTACTCAGCTCTCTAGGTATGCGCCTGAACTGGGGATGGATGAGGTGACGAAGGCTCGTAAGTTTGAGCATGGACTGAGGCCAAGCTTGAGATCCCGGATGATACCCCTTGGTATCAGGCGATTCGACAAGTTGGTCAAGAGGGCAGCAGCGACGGAAGTAGATATGGAGCAGTTCCAAGTTGTTCAGAACCGGAGGAACAACTGGCAGACTGGTAAGAGGCCCGCCAATTCTGGAAGTTTCAAGGGGCAACCATCTGCACAGAGGTTCAAACCGACAGGGGCGAACACTATTAGTGTAGCTGGAGGACCTGGGAACAATGTGGTGAGACCTCCTGCGGTGACTTGCTTCAACTGTGGTGAGACGGGACATTTCATGTCTCAATGCTCCAAGCCACGGAACAGTAAGCACAATGCACCAATGCAGCAGTCTGGGAAGAGGCCGTACTAACCAGGGCGAGTGTTTGCCTTGACGGAGGCTGATGCTGATGAAGCAAATCAGGTCATCTCTGGTACGAGAGCTTTTGTTTAGTGGTTTTTGTCATTTCTTCTTCCCGTTCATATTGTGAAACTGTTATGTAATGGTGTGTATTATGTAACAGGCGAACTTTATCTTAATGGAATGAAAGCTGTTGTGTTATACTGGATCCTCTCATACTTTTGTGTCTCCTAAATTTGCTAAAGTGTTGGGAGTTGAACCGAAGATTTTTCCAGGCAAGATATTAGCAGTAGCTACTCCGTCAGGAGAAACTTTAACCACTGATTGGTATTATGCTGATTGCAAGATTGTGATTGGAGATCGAATCTTTGGCATTGATCTGATCGAGCTGACGATCTTGGGAGTCGATGTTATCATTGGCATTGATTGGATGTCGGTGTATAGTGCAAGCATCGAGTGCAAGACCAAGACGGTAACAGTGAAGGCTCCAGATGGACCTGAAGTCACTTTCCGAGGGAAGCAGAAGTGTTCTAAGCTGGTGGCAACTATCCGCAAGGAAGAGACTCCTGTGGAAGTGCAAGGAATTCCTGTGGTTCGGGACTATCCGACTGTGTTCTTGGAAGATTTTCCTGGGTTACCCCCGCATCGTGATGTAGAGTTCAGCATCACCGTTCAACCGGGAAGTGCACCCATTTCTAAGGTACCTTATAGGATGGCTCCAGTGGAACAGGATGAGGTGAAACGGCAGATTGAGGAACTATTAGGGAAAGGCTTTATTCAACCTAGTGCGTCACCTTGGGGAGCACCAGTGCTTTTGGTAAAGAAGAAGGATGGATCGATGAGGATGTGTATCGATTACCGGGAGCTGAATAAGGTCACTGTTCAGAATAAGTATCCTATTCCTCGAATTGATGACTTGTTCGATTGTCTACAAGGAGCAGCTGTTTTCTCCAAAATAGATCTTCGATCAGGATATCACCAAGTTCGAGTGAAAGCTGAAGATGTGCATAAAACTGCATTTAGAACTCGACATGGGCATTACGAATTCTTAGTTATGCCATTCGGAGTGACGAATGCACCCGCAATCTTCATGGATTTGATGAACAGAGTTCTAAGGCCGTTCATTGATTCTTTCTTCGTGGTGTTTATCGACGATATTCTCGTGTACTCCAAGTCAGAACACACCGAGCATCTGGCAGCAGTTTTGAAGAAGCTGGAAGAGCAGAAGTTGTATGCCAAGTTGTCCAAGTGTGATTTCTGGAAATCTGAAGTGGCATTCCTAGGTTACATCCTTTCTATGGAGGGAGTGACAACTGACCCTCAGAAGATAGAGGCAGTGAGAGATTGGGCTAGGCCTACTACAGTGAAGGAAGTCAAAAGTTTTCTTAGGATGACTGGATACTAAAGGAGATTCATTCAAGGTTATGCTCAGATAGCCGTGCCGCTTACTGGACTGACCAAGAAGAATGCGAGCTTCAAGTGGACTGAGCAATGTGAGGTGAGCTTTCAGGAATTGAAAAAGAAGCTGACTACTGCACCTATTTTGGCTTTGCCTAGAGCAGGTGTTGAGTATGATGTTTATAGCGATGCTTCACATCGTGGGCTTGGTTGTGTCTTAATGCAAGAAGGAAGAGTAATCGCTTATGGGTCTAGGCAACTACGACCGCATGAGAAGAACTACCCGACTCATGATCTGGAGTTGGCTGCGATTATCTTTGCCCTGAAGCAATGGAGGCACTACGTGTACGGTGAGAAGTTGAACATGTACACGGATCACAAGAGCTTGAAGTATATATATCAGCAGAGGGATCTGAACCTGAGGCAGCGAAGATGGTTGGAAGTGCTCGAGGACATGCGACCTGAGATCAAGTATCATCCTGAAAAGGCTAATGTTGTTGCTGATGCACTTAGTCGCAAGAGCAGCTATGCCAGTTTGATTACAACTCAGAGGCATCTGATTGAGGAGTTGGATCGAGCAGGTATTGAGGTTGTCTTGCAAGGATTGGGAGCATCTTTGGCTCAGTTGAGGCTTCAGCACACATTGAATGCAAGGATCATTGCAAGTCAAGAGGTGGATGCTGATATCTTGGAGATGAAGGAGCAAGTTGGTGCTGGTAGGTTGCCCGGATTTCAAATCAGGGATGGAGTGCTGTGGTTCGGAGATAGGCTGTGTGTTCCAAATCAGGCGGACCTGAAAGAGAGTATTCTTCAGGAGGCGCATGCTACTCTTTTGTCGGTACATCCTGGGAGTACTAAGATGTACAAAGACATCAAACAGCATTTCTGGTGGTCAGGTTTGAAGCGGGATGTGGCTGAATTTGTTGCGAAGTGTGAGGTTTGTCAGCAAGTCAAAGCCGAAAATTAGAAACCCGGATGTCTATTACAAGCCGTTACCTATTCCGGAATGGAAGTGGGATAACATCAGTATGGATTTCATCACGGGATTGCCTAAGAGTTCTAAAGGCAATGATGCGATTTGGGTTATAGTCGATCGGCTGACCAAGTCCGCTCACTTTTTGGCGATGAAACTCACTGCTTCGATGGACAAGTTGGCTGAGTTGTATGTCGGCGAGGTCGTCCGGCTTCATGGTGTTCTGTCAACTATTGTGTCTGATCGAGATGCACGGTTTACTTTGCATTTCTGGAGGAGTCTTCAGACAGCTTTGGCTACCAAGACAGATTTCAGCACTGCTTTTCATCCGCAAACCGAGAGAGTCAACCGTATTCTTGAGGATATGCTTCGGTGTTGTATACTAGACTTTGGAGGCAGTTGGGAAAGGCATTTACCTTTGGTAGAGTTTGCCTACAACAACAGTTTTCAGGCTAGCATCGGGATGGTGCCGTACGAAGCTTTGTATGGCAGGAAGTGCAGGACTCCTGTTTGTTGGTATGAAGTCGTGGAGTGTCAGTTGTTTGGTCCTGAGCTTGTGCAGCAAACCTCTGAGAAGATTGTTCTGATCAGGAAAAGGTTTGGTAGAAGCTCAGAGCAGGCAGAGAAGCTATGCAGAAAACCTGAGAAGGGACCTTGAGTTTGAGGTCGGTGACTTCGTCTTTCTGAAGGTATCACCCAGTAAAGGTGTGGTTCGATTTGGCAAAGGCGAGAAGTTAGCCCCGAGGTTTATAGGCCCGTATAAGATATTGAAAAGGATCGGGAAAACTGCTTACCGGCTTGAATTACCGGAAGAGTTGTCTCAGGTGCACAATGTCTTTCATGTGTCTATGCTGAGAGGTTACATTCCAGATCCGAGTCATCATTTGCCTGAAGTGCCGGAAGGTTTGCAGTTGGATCTGAATTACATCGAGTCTCCTGTCGAGATTGTTGACCGTAGGGAGAAAGTCTTGAGGAATAAGACGATACCGATGGTCAAGGTAGTCTGGAGAAACCATTTGGTTGAAGAGGCTACTTGGAAATCTGAGGAGAGAATGTTGAAGGATTATCCTGAGCTTTTTGTTTGATTGTATCTTTGTATCTTTTGTTCTTGTTGTTGTGTTGTATTTTCTGTTTCTCTCACTCTTGACTGTAGTTCCGGGGACGGAACTATTCTAAGGAGGAAGTATTGTAATACCCTGATTTTTCATTTAATGAAAAATTATTTTATTTGGCGCGTAGTGTGTACGTGCAATATTTTGGTTGAATTGAATCTTATAATTATTTTTATTGTGATATGTATAAACATTTAAATATATGTTTTCAAACTATTTTTCATACAAAGGCCTTTTCATTAAATAGATAGAAAGCCATATTTTAAAGCCTTTTCTTAAAGCCCAAAATGTAAATTATTTATTTTGGCCCATAAAACTAAAGCCCATGGATTAATTTATTTTAAATGTACAACTTGTCATGTAGAGTATAATTTAAAAAGTATATTTTATTTTATGCAAAAATTAAATGTACAATTGTGGTCCTAGTCGCTTGCACGAGCACTACACGTACACGTGCAAGTGCACTTCCCTAAGGCATGGCCGGGTACACTTCTTTTGGAGGGAGATTCAAAAGTTAAATGGTGATCATGGTGGTGGTTATTTTGATGTGGGTAGTTATTGTAACTCCTACCCTCATCCTAGCCTTCCATCCTACAGCCAACCAACTAATCCTAGCCCTCCATTTTATTTGATTTTTAGTATAAATACCCCCTCCCATGGCTAGTTGTTTTGTGCTTAATATCCCTTCCAAATCTATAGTCTAATTAGTAGTAGTTTGTGAGTTAAAAAGATTGAGTGGTGAGTGGGATTGTGCTTGCATTCTACCAAGGAGGAGAAGGGCCGGCTAGGAGCTTTCGATGGTACTTGTGGAGCTTGTGCGCGCATCATCTAGGAGGAAGTGCATCTCATTTGCAAAGGACTTAGTTGCTATTGTGTTTGTTCTCTCCATACAAGGTGGGTAAAATTCTCCATATTTCTAAAGTAGAAATGCTTGTTAGAATGAATGAATGATAGTGGGTTTAATTTTCCTTATTAGGAATCATGCTAGTAGTATACTGAAAGAATGATGCATGAAAAATTATTATTAAGAGTACACTCTTAATTGGAAAATTGACCTATGAATTGATTGGAATGTGGGTGTAAATTGTATGTGATTGGATTAGTAAAAATCTAAGTTGGTATGGATTAATTATAACCATGAATGTGTAATTGGCTAATAAAGAGATTAGTGGCATTAATTGTTGAGAAATGTCGAAAAGGAATCTTTCTGGTAAGTCGACTTAGGACCTTGTAAGTCGACTTATATGCTCATTTTAGTCGACTTGTGCTTTTATAAGTCAACTTCTTGCTTAATTTATTTACTTAAAATCATGGATGTTTTTCCCTGGACAGTCGACTTACTATAGTATAAGTCGACTGGTACTGATGCCTTTTTATAAACTCGAATATTCTACTCTTCTAAAAATACATGAGACTTTATAAAGATAATTTGGGAATTGTTGCATGAAATAAAATGTGATTTAAGAATGAAAGGTGTAATTAGAACTATGATTTTTTTTGACATGTGTATTTTTGGGAAAGTATATCTTGCAAAAGAACTGGAAATGAAGAAGATTAGTATAGTAAAGATTGAAGTGACATTATGTGATAGATGTATGAAAAAGATGAATTGTGATAACCATGAAATGTGAATTATTCTTGTTGAAGAATAGCATGACAAATTATGATATATGATTCCTTAATTTGAGATTTTAAATTGTTCAGTCAACCGAATGTGTGTAGCAGTCGACTGTATAGAACCTGAGAAATTACATAATTGAACTCTGCAAAACAGCCGACTGTGTTGAACGACAGTCGACTGCCCTGTGGATAATAATTGAAATTGGAACTCTACGGAACAGCTGACTGCCATGTGCAGTAGTCGACTCTTCCGAGCGATTATTGAATAACTTATTTGACCGAACAAGTCGACTGGAAGTGCTCCAAGTCGACTGTTCAGAGTACTTTTGGTATATCAGAAATTCTATGATTTGCTATGAATCTTATGTTGATTTGGTTATGACAGTAGACTCTATTGTCTTTGAATGAGTTCTTTTATACAAGAAAGGAAGTGAATCATTTAATTGAATTATGTAAGTTATACAATTGTGGAACTATGGACATGAAAAAGAAAATCTATCATGATTATGAAAAATGAACTCATGAGCTGGGAATGCTCAGATTATGTTAGAATTTGTGAATTGGAATTGAAATGAAAGAGAAGCTAAGTCTCTCCCGGCATTTGGAAGGAAATGAAATGAATATTGAAAAGAAAGACCAAGGTTGGTCATGTTGAAATGAATGAATAAGTCCGGTTTAGTGGAGAGGCTAACTCTAGAGCTTTGATTTTGTTCATGATTCTAATAAAAACTAAGGATTAGTACATAGTGGAGATGTGATGAAAGTAGGAGAAAAACATGAATGAGGGCCATCGGATTTGCGGCGGAGAGAATTTCACAGGTTCTTCACGATGAGTCGTGACATGACGTGGATACGGCTCCAGGGTACCGTGGCAGCGGAGAGTATTTCACAGGTTCTTCACGATGCGTCGTGACATGACGTGAATACTGCTCCAGGGTACCGTCCCGGTGGCGACGCTTGTGGGATGTTTGGTGACTGCATGAGGATCGTGTGCCATGAAGGAGGCTGAATTGCCACAGGTTCTTCATGATGAGTCGTGACATGACGTGGGATTCCCCTCCAGGTTTTCTGTACACGTGCTTGTACTCATAGATCATCTAGGATACCTACCGTAGTTACAGTAGTAGATTAAGTCATAACGAGGGATTGAACCCTACCAAGATGAAGAACGATTAAGGGCTTGCCCTCGGACCTATGTAGTATGGGATGCATAGAATCCGAACAAGTGCGCATTCGTGTCATGTATTATAAATAAATGCATTAAGGACTAAGTGCACAATCACAACACGACATCAATAGGGTAGTCCCTTTAGTTTGAAATGTGACAAGTTTGTGTTTGCTAAATATGAAAAATTAAGTTATACTATTTTCGGCATAGAGAGGATGACCGTGTATAATGATCGTCGGTTGAATAAACTGACGTACCCACAGTCTTATATGCAGGTAAATGGCATGTTAAAGGTTAAAGAGGAATGGATGCTTAAAGATTAAACCATGTTGTTGTACATTTGTTTCATTGTTGTAAATTTTACTTCCGCTGTGCAAATGAAAAGTGTAATATTGATGTAAACTCTGATGTAAAGTGAAAAGTTTAAATTTCCTTGTAAAGTTGTACTCAGAAAAGTGAAAAGATCCTGTAGAACATCTCGAATTCAGTGTATTTGGGATTCGGGGCGTTACAGAGTGGTATCAGAGCCACGCTTTCTACGCTTTCCATATTGGTACAAATTTATAAGGAACGACACCCTAGAAGTGGACATTAGAGTGTGTGTTCGAGTCTAGAGATTTAAATGTATGTGACTTACATTTGTGTTGCTCTATGACTTATGCTTCTTCCTCCCTACTTTCTAAGATGGCTGACCACTTCGACCCTGCTGGAGATGACGACTGGCATATCATTGAGGAAGAGTACCATCCTGGGCAGGCAGATTCCGAGGACGAGTACTATCCAGGGCAAGCAGATTCTGATGGAGAAGAATGACCTGAATCCCGAGTGATTACCCCACCTCCGGATTCATCTGATGACTCTTCTTCTGACGAAGAAGAAGAACCAGTTCCAAATAGTCTTGTGACTTCTCTTCAGAGGCAGGTAGAGACATTGCGAGAGAGAGTCGGATTATTGGAAGCTCAGCTGGCGAAGTGGAAGGACGACTATTCTGTTCTCAGTCATCGTATGTCGGAACTCGAGAAGAGGAAGAACTTGACGGATGTGCTGAAGGATGAAGTTGATGAACTACGGGGAGAATTTCGGGAAGCGAAGAGGAGCCGTAGGAGTTAGATTGTTGTAGCTTCTATTTCTTCCATTCTGATGTTAAGAAATGTTTTTAATTCGAATGTATAAAGTTGGAATTCAATGAAATGCAAGTTGATTTAAATTCTTGTCTTATACTTCGAATTTAATGGATCTTTTGCATCAGAATATGTCGAGAGGAGGAGCTAGGAATGGGGAAGGTTTGGATCTGGAGACAGAACTTGCAAGGGTCTACCAGACGCTTAATGCAGTGGCTATGAACCAAGGAAGGGGGCCGGTGAATCCAGTGCCCGAGGCGATTAAACTGGTGGAATCGTTCAAGCGAATTAAACCACCTGTATTCGAGGGGAAGTCAGACCCAGATGCGGCTGACGACTGGATTCGTCAAGTGGAGACAATCTTTGAGGTGTTGGAGACCCCAGAAGGCAGTAAGGTCAAGTTGGCGACTCTGCAACTTGAGAAGGATGCAACTGTTTGGTGGCAGTCGATGAAGAGGACCATGGGAGGTATAGTGCTTGGCAGGGAGGAATTTCTGGAAGAATTCCGCAGTCACTATTTCCCCTCCGATGTTCAAGAGAAGAAGGCTATGGAGTTTCTGTCGCTACAGCAAGGCGGCATGTCAGTGAGGGAGTATGAGACTAAGTTTACTCAGCTCTCTAGGTATGCGCCTGAACTGGTGATGGATGAGGCGACGAAGGCTCGTAAGTTCGAGCATGGACTGAGGCCAAGCTTGAGATTCCGGATGATACCCCTTGGTATCAGGCGATTCGACAAGTTGGTCAAGAGGGCAGCAGCAACGGAAGTAGATATGGAGCAGTTCCAAGTTGTTCAGAACCGGAGGAACAACTGGCAGACTGGTAAGAGGCCCGCCAATTCTGTAAGTTTCAAGGGGCAACCATCTGCACAAAGGTTCAAACCGACAGGGGCGAACGCTATTAGTGTAGCTGGAGGACCTGGGAACAATATGGTGAGACCTCCTGCGGTGACTTGCTTCAACTGTGGTGAGACGGGACATTTCATATCTCAATGCTCCAAGCCACGGAACAGTAATCGCAATGCACCAATGCAGCAGTCTGGGAAGAGGCCGTACCAACCAGGGCGAGTGTTTGCCTTGACGGAGGTTGATGCTAATGAAGCAGATCAGGTCATCTCTGGTACGAGAGCTGATGTTTAGTGGTTTTTGTCATTTCTTCTTCCCGTTCATATTGTGAAACTGTTATGTAATGGTGTGTATTATGTAACAGGCGAACTTTATCTTAATGGAATGAAAGCTGTTGTGTTATACTGGATCCTCTCATACTTTTGTGTCTCCTAAATTTGCTAAAGTGTTGGGAGTTGAACCGAAGATTTTTCCAGGCAAGATCTTAGCAGTAGCTACTCCGTCAGGGGAAACTTTAACCACTGATTGGTATTATGCTGATTGCGAGATTGTGATTGGAGATCGAATCTTTGGCATTGATCTGATCGAGCTGACGATCTTGGGAGTCGATGTTATCATTGGCATTGATTGGATGTCGGTGTACAGTGCAAGCATCGAGTGCAAGACCAAGACGGTAACAGTGAAGGCTCCAGGTGGACCTGAAGTCACTTTCCGAGGGAAGCAGAAGTGTTCTAAGCTGGTGGCAACTATCCGCAAGGAAGAGACTCCTGTGGAAGTGCAAGGGATTCCTGTGGTTCGGGACTATCCGACTGTGTTCTTGGAAGATTTTCCTGGGTTACCCCCGCATCGTGATGTAGAGTTCCGCATCACCGTTCAACCAGGAAGTACACCCATTTCTAAGGTACCTTATAGGATGGCTCCAGTGGAACAGGATGAGGTGAAACGGCAGATTGAGGAACTATTAGGGAAAGGCTTTATTCAACCTAGTGCGTCACCTTGGGGAGCACCAGTGCTTTTGATAAAGAGAAGGATGGATCGATGAGGATGTGTATCGATTACCGGGAGCTGAATAAGGTCACTGTTCAGAATAAGTATCTTATTCCTCGAATTGATGACTTGTTCGATCGTCTACAAGGAGCAGCTGTTTTCTCCAAAATAGATCTTCGATCAGGATATCACCAAGTTCGAGTGAAAGCTGAAGATGTGCATAAAACTGCATTTAGAACTCGACATGGGCATTACGAATTCTTAGTTATGCCATTCGGAGTGACGAATGCACCTGCAATCTTCATGGATTTGATGAACAGAGTTCTGAGGCCGTTCATTGATTCTTTCTTCATGGTGTTTATCGACGATATTCTCGTGTACTCCAAGTCAGAACACACCGAGCATCTGGCAGCAGTTTTGAAGAAGCTGGAAGAGCAGAAGTTGTATGCCAAGTTGTCCAAGTGTGATTTCTGGAAATCTGAAGTGGCATTCCTAGGTTACATCCTTTCTAAGGAGGGAGTGGCAACTGACCCTCAGAAGATAGAGGCAGTGAGAGATTGGGCTAGGCCTACTACAGTGAAGGATGTCAAAAGTTTTCTTAGGATGACTGGATACTACAGGAGATTCATTCAAGGTTATGCTCAGATAGCCGTGCCGCTTACTGGACTGACCAAGAAGAATGTGAGCTTCAAGTGGACTGAGCAATGTGAGGCGAGCTTTCAGGAGTTGAAAAAGAAGCTGACTACTGCACCTATTTTGGCTTTGCCTAGAACAGGTGTTGAGTATGATGTTTATAGCGATGCTTCACATCGTGGGCTTGGTTGTGTCTTAATGCAAGAAGGAAGAGTAATTGCTTATAGGTCTAGGCAACTACGACCGCATGAGAAGAACTACCCGACTCATGATCTGGAGTTGGCTGCGATTATCTTTACCCTGAAGCAATGGAGGCACTACGTGTACGGTGAGAAGTTGAACATGTACACGGATCACAAGAGCTTGAAGTATATATATCAGCAGAGGGATCTGAACCTGAGGCAGCGGAGATGGTTGGAAGTGCTCGAGGACATGCGACCTGAGATCAAGTATCATCCTGGAAAGGCTAATGTTGTTGCTGATGCACTTAGTCGCAAGAGCAGCTATGCCAGTTTGATTACAACTCAGAGGCATCTGATTGAGGAGTTGGATCGAGCAGGTATTGAGGTTGTCTTGCAAGGATTGGGAGCATCTTTGGCTCAGTTGAGGCTTCAGCCCACATTGAATGCAAGGATCATTCCAAGTCAAGAGGTGGATGCTGATATCTTGGAGATGAAGGAGCAAGTTGGTGCTGGTAGGTTGCCCGGATTTCAAATCAGGGATGGAGTGCTGTGGTTCGGAGATAGGCTGTGTGTTCCAAATCAGGCGGACCTGAAAGAGAGTATTCTTCAGGAGGCGCATGCTACTCTTTTGTCGGTACATCCTGGGAGTACTAAGATGTACAAAGACATCAAACAGCATTTCTGGTGGTCAGGTTTGAAGCGGGATGTGGCTGAATTTGTTGCGAAGTGTGAGGTTTGTCAGCAAGTCAAAGCCGAAAATTAGAAACCCGGATGTCTATTACAGCCGTTACCTATTCCGGAATGGAAGTGGGATAACATCAGTATGGATTTCATCACGGGATTGCCTAAGAGTTCTAAAGGCAATGATGCGATTTGGGTTATAGTCGATCGGCTGACCAAGTCCGCTCACTTTTTGGCGATGAAACTCACTGCTTCGATGGACAAGTTGGCTGAGTTGTATGTCGGCGAGGTCGTCCGGCTTCATGGTGTTCTGTCAACTATTGTGTCTGATCGAGATGCGCGGTTTACTTTGCATTTCTGGAGGAGTCTTCAGACAGCTTTGGCTACCAAGACAGATTTCAGCACTGCTTTTCATCCGCAAACCGAGAGAGTCAACCGTATTCTTGAGGATATGCTTCGGTGTTGTATACTAGACTTTGGAGGCAGTTGGGAAAGGCATTTACCTTTGGTAGAGTTTGCCTACAACAATAGTTTTTAGGCTAGCATTGGGATGGCGCCGTACGAAGCTTTGTATGGTAGGAAGTGCAGGACTCCTGTTTGTTGGTATGAAGTCGGGGAGTGTCAGTTGTTTGGTCCTGAGCTTGTGCAGCAAACCTCTGAGAAGATTGTTCTGATCAGGAAAAGGTTTGTAGAAGCTCAGAGCAGGCAGAGAAGCTATGCAGAAAACCTGAGAAGGGACCTTGAGTTTGAGGTCGGTGACTTCGTCTTTCTGAAGGTATCACCCAGTAAAGGTGTGGTTCGATTTGGCAAAGGCGGGAAGTTAGCCCCGAGGTTTATAGGCCCGTATAAGATATTGAAAAGGATCGGGAAAACTGCTTACCGGCTTGAATTACCGGAAGAGTTGTCTCAGGTGCACAATGTCTTTCATGTGTCTATGCTGAGAGGTTACATTCCAGATCCGAGTCATCATTTGCCTGAAGTGCCGGAAGGTTTGCAGTTGGATCTGAATTACATCGAGTCTCCTGTCGAGATTGTTGACCGTAGGGAGAAAGTCTTGAGGAATAAGACGATACCGATGGTCAAGGTAGTCTGGAGAAACCATTTGGTTGAAGAGGCTACTTGGGAATCTGAGGAGAGGATGTTGAAGGATTATCCTGAGCTTTTTGTTTGATTGTATCTTTGTATCTTTTGTTCTTGTTGTTGTGTTGTATTTTCTATTTCTCTCACTCTTGACTGTAGTTCCGGGGACGGAACTATTCTAAGGAGGGGGTGTTGTAATACCCTGATTTTTCATTTAATGAAAAATTATTTTATTTGGCGCGTAGTGTGTACGTGCAATATTTTGGTTGAATTGAATCTTATAATTATTTTTATTGTGATATGTATAAACATATAAATATATGTTTTCAAACTATTTTTCATACAAGGGCCTTTTCTTTAAATAGATAGAAAGCCATATTTTAAAGCCTTTTCTTAAAGCCCAAAATGTAAATTATTTATTTTGGCCCAGAAAACTAAAGCCCATGGATTAATTTATTTTAAATGTACAACTTGTCATGTAGAGTATAATTTAAAAAGTCTATTTTATTTTATGCAAAAATTAAATGTACAATTGTGGTCCTAGTCGCTTGCACGTGCACTACACGTACACGTGCAAGTGCACTTCCCTAAGGCATGGCCGGGTACACTTCTTTTGGAGGGAGATTCAAAAGTTAAATGGTGATCATGGTGGTGGTTATTTTGATGTGGGTAGTTATTGTAACTCCTACCCTCATCCTAGCCTTCCATCCTACAACCAACCAACTAATCCTAGCCCTCCATTTTATTTGATTTTTAGTATAAATACCCCCTCCCATGGCTAGTTGTTTTGTGCTTAATATCCCTTCCAAATCTATAGTCTAATTAGTAGTAGTTTGTGAGTTAAAAAGATTGAGTGGTGAGTGGGATTGTGCTTGCATTCTACCAAGGAGGAGAAGGGCCGGCTAGGAGCTTTCGGTGGTACTTGTGGAGCTTGTGCGCGCATCATCTAGGAGGAAGTGCATCTCATTTGCAAAGGACTTAGTTGCTATTGTGTTTGTTCTCTCGATACAAGGTGGGTAAAATTCTCCATATTTCTAAAGTAGAAATGCTTGTTAGAATGAATGAATGATAGTGGGTTTAATTTTTCTTATTAGGAATCATGCTAGTAGTATACTGAAAGAATGATGCATGAAAAATTATTATTAAGAGTACACTCTTAATTGGAAAATTGACCTATGAATTGATTGGAATGTGGGGGTAAATTGTATGTGATTGGATTAGTAAAAATCTAAGTTGGTATGGATTAATTATAACCATGAATGTGTAATTGGCTAATAAAGAGATTAGTGGCATTAATTGTTGAGAAATGTCGAAAAGGAATCTTTCTGGTAAGTCGACTTAGGACCTTGTAAGTCGACTTATATGCTCATTTTAGTCGACTTGTGCTTTTATAAGTCAACTTCTTGCTTAATTTATTTACTTAAAATCATGGATGTTTTCCCCTGGACAGTCGACTTACTATAGTATAAGTCGACTGGTACTGATGCCTTTTTATAAACTCGAATATTCTACTCTTCTAGAAATACATGAGACTTTATAAAGATAATTTGGGAATTGTTGCATGAAATAAAATGTGATTTAAGAATGAAAGGTGTAATTAGAACTATGATTTTTTTTGACATGTGTATTTTTGGGAAAGTATACCTTGCAAAAGAACTGGAAATGAAGAAGATTAGTATAGTAAAGATTGAAGTGACATTATGTGATAGATGTATGAAAAAGATGAATTGTGATAACCATGAAATGTGAATTATTCTTGTTGAAGAATAGCATGACAAATTATGATATATGGTTCCTTAATTTGAGATTTTAAACTGTTCAGTCAACCGAATGTGTGTAGCAGTCGACTGTATAGAACCTGAGAAATTACATGATTGAACTCTGCAAAACAGCTGACTGTGTTGAACGACAGTTGACTGCCCTGTGGATAATAATTGAAATTGGAACTCTGCGGAACAGCCGACTGCCATGTGCAGCAGTCGACTCTTCCGAGCGATTATTGAATAACTTATTTGACCGAACAAGTCAACTGGAAGTGCTCCAAGTCGACTGTTCAGAGTACTTTTGGTATCAGAAATTCTATGATTTGCTATGAATCTTATGTTGATTTGGTTATGACAGTAGACTCTATTGTCTTTGCATGAGTTCTTTTATACAAGAAAGGAAGTGAATCATTTAATTGAATTATGTAAGTTATATAATTGTGGAACTATGGACATGAAAAAGAAAATCTATCATGATTATGAAAAATGAACTCATGAGCTGGGAATGCTCAGATTATGTTAGAATTTGTGAATTGGAATTGAAATGAAAGAGTAGCTAAGTCTCCCCCGGCATTTGGAATGAAATGAAATGAATGTTGAAAAGAAAGACCAAGGTTGGTCATGTTGAAATGAATGAATAAGTCCGGTTTAGTGGAGAGGCTAACTCTAGAGCTTTGATTTTGTTCATGATTCTAATAAAAACTAAGGATTAGTACATAGTAGAGATGTGATGAAAGTAGGAGAAAAACACGAGTGAGGGCCATCGGATTTGCGGCGGAGAGAATTTCACAGGTTCTTCACGATGAGTCGTGACATGACGTGGATACGGCTCCAGGGTACCGTGGCGGCGGAGAGTATTTCACAGGTTCTTCACGATGCGTCGTGACATGACGTGAATACTGCTCCAGGGTACCGTCCCGGTGGCGACGCTTGTGGGATGTTTGGTGACTGCATGAGGATCGCGTGCCATGAAGGAGGCTGAATTGCCACAGGTTCTTCACGATGAGTCGTGACATGACGTGGGATTCCCCTCCAGGTTTTCTGTACACGTGCTTGCACTCATAGATCATCTAGGATACCTATCGTAGTTACAGTAGTAGATTAAGTCATAACGAGGGATTGAACCCTACCAAGATGAAGAACGATTAAGGGCTTGCCCTCGGACCTATGTAGTATGGGATGCATAGAAACCGAACAAGTGCGCATTCGTGTCATGTATTATAAATAAATGCATTAAGGACTAAGTGCACAATCACAACATGACATCAATAGGGTAGTCCCTTTAGTTTGAAATGTGACAAGTTTGTGTTTGCTAAATATGGAAAATTAAGTTATACTATTTCCGGCATAGAGAGGATGGCCGTGTATAATGATCGTCGGTTGAATAAACTGACGTACCCACAGTCTTATATGCAGGTAAATGGCATGTTAAAAGTTAAAGAGGAATGGATGCTTAAAGATTAAACCATGTTGTTGTACATTTGTTTAATTGTTGTAAATTTTACTTCCACTGTGCAAATGAAAAGTGTAATATTGATGTAAACTCTGATGTAAAGTGAATAGTTTAAATTTCCTTGTAATGTTGTACTCAGAAAAACGAAAAGATCTTGTAGAACATCTCGAATTCAGTGTATTTGGGATTCGGGGCGTTGCACTCTCAACCCCCCCCCCCCCCCCAAGTCAGAAGGAGTCATCTTCCGGTAAAAAACGGAGGAATACATGCGAAGAAGGCTCCCACAAATTTCGAAAGGACGACAATGGCCAGCTCCGCCCAACTCCTCGTTTTGAGAAATTCACCCCTCAATGCTAGTATATCAGTAGTTCTTATGGAGGTGGACAAGGAAGGACTACTCCGCGGTCCCCTTAGTATGAATACCCCTGGTAAGAAAAGAAACAGAGATAAGTGATGCCGCTTTTATAGTGACCACGGCCACGACACGGATGACTGTCGGGATCTCAAAGGGGAGATCGAAGAACTCATTTAGCGGGGACACCTGGCCAAGTTCGTCCAAAAAGATGGGGCCGATCTTCCACTCCGAGGAGCCTACAAGCGAACAGAGAGGTCCGCCGAGTTCCAAGATTCCGAACCTGGGGCCATCCTCCACCTTATCCATGGAGATCCAATAGGGGGAGATCCAAACTCCTCCCAATAGGCCTTCACCCTATCGTAAAAGTAGGATTTCAGTTTTCAATAAGGTTGATGCTTGTAACACGGCCAAAAAGCATGTAATAATGGCTCGCCCTATTGAAGCGGCCACTTAGTTTGTTTCAATAAAATTTAGCTTTTTTCTCTTGAAAATTATTGTGTTTGCCTCATTTCTATCTCTCCGAGTCACATCTACGACTCGTTAAACGGTAAGTTCAGAGTCCAGCTTGTCCTACAGGACTGCTCCCACAACTTACTAAGCTCAAAAGACAAGTTTGGAGTCCAATACTTGGTTCGACGTTGCTATAGCCGCTTGCAAACAAGCAAGTGCGGGACAGCTCACCATTCGGAATTCCTCCTACAAATCGTTAACTCTCTTAACAACAAGTTCGGGATCCAACACTTGGTTCGATGTTACTTTTGCTACTTGCGAATGAGCAAAGTACAAAGTAGCTCACCATTCGAAATTGCTCCCACAACTGTTGAAACTATCTTAGCAACTAGTTCGGAGTTCACAATCATGGTTCGAAAATTGCCCTCACAGCTTTCAAGTATGCGATTTTTGGGCTCAAAACGAACATTCATACTACTTCCACTACTGGTTAAATTTTGCAACAAACGAGTTCGGAACTCAACTCTCCCCTAGAGTTGCTCCTCAAACTTGTCTCCCAAATGGCTCTCTCCTAGAGCCTGGTGATGCTCTTCGCTCTGCTCGCCTCCAGAGCGGACCTCTTCTTAACGAGTTCAGAGCTAAAACTCTCTCCTAGAGTTGCTCCTTGCACTCGCCCCCAAGAATGGATCTTCCCAAGAGCCATACAAAGCACTTCTCAACTTCCTGAAGACAAGTATATTGTGGGACTATTTTGACCATGAAGAAGAATAATTCTTCAACTGACTTTTGAAGAAAAATTGTAGATCTTCGAGTCAGCTTCGAAGCAAGTGGTCAAACACCCTGATCGGACCTCCGTAGCTCCGCAAAAATTAGTTACGGTGAAGCTCGCCAATACTGTTCGCCAAGCAACACAACAGTTCGCTGAACATGACATACAGTTCGCCAAGCGACACGTTCGTTCGCCAACCACCACGAGCATTCGTCGCATTCAAGCATTCGCCAAACGGCCTGAGCCAGCCGAACAAATAGTGATCCGATAAAAAAATGAGCAAAGTGACATTGACCAGTCAACGGTCTAGAGCCACATTACCCACATCTGTAGCTCGACGCACGCTCGCCACGCCCGCCGTTTCAAGCCGAGCAAACAGTGATCCGATCAAAAAATGAACAAAATGGTGTTGACCAGTCAACAGTCACGAACCACGTGTCACCCAACTGTAACTCGATGCACGCTCGCCACGCTCGCTGATTCAAGCCGAACAAATGTGCCACCGAACTGGAAAGTGAAGAAAAACTCCTCGCGATCTGCGCTCAAATTGCGATCAACGGCCACAAATTCTCAGAAGAAGCGAAGGAAGAAAAAAAAATTACTAAAAGATTAACGGGTCGGGTTCGGACCCATTAGAGACCCGCAACCCTCCTTTCTCCACTCCTTCTTCTCCTTCTAATTTTGAGCGCCAAACCAAAAAAAAAACCCAACACTGCACTTCCTTCTCGTCGAGCTGCTCCCCGCCAAGCACGACCCCATCTCCCCCTCGCCAAGCCGTCGAAGAGCTCTTCTTCGTCGAGCTCCCTCGAACGAGCTCTGCGAGCCCTCCTCTCCACTGACGTCGAACTCCGATGTCGAAGCTCGAGCTCTCGAGCTGACCTTAACCACCTCATCAATCGTCGAGCTTCAACCTCGACTCCAAGTTCCTCCCTCATCTCTGAGCAGCACTTCCTCACCTCCGTTCTCGCCGAAGCTCCAACTCCAAGCCCCTGTTGAGCTTCGAAAAACCCACAGCAGTCGAGCTCCACCTCACTGAAGAAACTCCACCTCCTTCTCGCCACGTCCAGCTCGATCGTTCTCCGACCATTTCCTCGCCAAACTCCTTCCACCGTCGAGCTCGACCTGACCACATTTGCCAAAGAATTCCATCAAGCTCCATGCCGTCGCAGTCAAGCTCATCTCTCTCCCTTCGCCGAGCTCCATGGATGAGCTCCGCTCTCAACCGTCGAGGCCCTCCATCGGTGAGCTCCTCCATCAACGAGCTCGCCAACCTACAACATCGAGCTCACCATCGCCAACTCACCAAACTACTCACTAACCTTCGTTGTCGAGATCCCCCTCCGTCGGTGAAGCACAACTGCTCCCCAGGCTCCAAGGGGCTGAACCCATGGGCTATCCAGCTCGAAAACCCATCGCCGTCGAGCTCCTGTGTCGAACCCCTCCACTGTGTCCAGCACCAACATCATCGAGCACCCCTCCACTGCGTCGAGCTCCAACGACGTCGAGCACCACTCCACCATCGAGCTCGACCCCATCTCCTATTCGTCGAGCTCCTCGCCGATCCCAGTCGAAACTCCATCGAGCTCCAATGACGAACTCCTTCATCTCCAGAGCTCCCAAACCCGCCGACCTCCTTCACGAGACCACCTCCTTCACGAGCTGCTCGACCAACTCCATACTTCGCCGATTGCTTGCCGTGCTCGACCTCGCCCCGTTCGCCGACCATCTTCTTCGCCAAACTCCTCCTCCCTTCTTCCACCAACGAGCTTACTTTGCCTCACCTCTGCACCCTTCGAAGGGAGGAGTCCGTGTCGAAAGGGAAAGAAGGATTCTGATGCTGTTTATTTCTGGGAGACGTGTGGATGCACCAGGTGTGAGTTCGGACTCAATTTGTATTGAAGGAGAATGCCGCTCGTCTGCCGACCTTCGGTTGACCTTCTGGGACCTACGATGAGCTCGGAAAGATGTTGAAGGCTGGGCTCGGATTGGAAGGGTCGGATCCGAGGTCTTGTGTATCTGCAGACGGTCCTGAAACACCGGGGTTTATCCCGGCGGCGGACCCTCCGACGCTCTAGTCAGTCTCTGTGAGAGAGTAGCAATAACTAGGTATATTTAAGTGGCAAAAGATTGATTACCTCAAAAGGTGGGTGTGGGTCTAGTATTTATAGAGAATCCCAACCGGGTTTGGTTCCACTTGGGGGCCGGGTCTGGATCCGAAAGCCCGTGGGCCTGACGTGGCAGAAGGCCCAGGGGGTTTAGGGCAGACGGGGCAATACCAGGAGTGGTATAGGGCTGACGTGGCGAAACCCTTAGCGGTATTTGGAGCTGACGTGGCCCATCGTAGGCCTCCTGTGCTTCTGGGGGGGATCGGAGGGCCTAGGCTGCGCCAGGTCATCCTTCTGCCCCGCCAGAGAGGGGGGACGGCCTGTGGGACTGTCCCGGATCGGACTCCGAGGGCTACTGAGGCTCGTCGGTACGAGGAGGCCAGTACCGTGAGGGCAAACACGAGGTTCGGTGCCGACCCTGAAGTGATTCGGAGCCGAACCAGGTTGCTATCTTTACCTTTCTGAGTGGGAATTGTATTGGGCCCTGGTTGGGCCTCAGGCCATTTTTACCCTGTCACACAAGCCCCCCACTCCTGCGGGGGGTGCGGGAGCTAGCCGTGGAGGAGTGCTTATGGTTGTAGAAAAAATGGGAGGGCGAATCACAGGGCCTTCCTGGTGGTGCTGCCCTGAGGCTTGGATAGGACCTCGAGCTAGTCGAGGGTTTACGTGTAGGTGAAGGCGATGGCGAACCGTTGTATCTTCCGGAGAAGAGTACCCTGGTGTTCGACAGAACCTCGAGAGGTCGAGGGATTATGTGTCGACAAGGGTGATGGCGAGCCATTGTTTCTTCCTGAGAAGAGTACCCGGGTGCCAGACCGAACCTCGAGATGAGGGGGAATTATGGACTGGTAAGGGTGATGGCCAGCCGGTGGATCTTCCGAAGAAGAGTACCCAGGTGCCAGACCGGACCTCGAGCTGGCGAGGGATTATGGGTCGGTAAGGGTGAAGGCGAGCCGTTGTTTCTTCCTGAGAAGAGTACCCTGGTGCCAGGCCGAACCTCGAGACGAGGGGGAATTACGGGCTGGTAAGGGTGATGGCCAGCCGGTGGATCTTCCGAAGAAGAGTACCCTGGTGCCAGACCGGACCTCGAGCTGGCGAGGGATTACGGGTCGGTAAGGGTGAAGGCGAGCCAGGGGATCTTCCGAAGAAGAGTACTTTAGTGCCGGCGAAGGCGAGCCGTTATTTTGCCCGAACCGACCCCCGTACCGAGCGGCCAGTCTGGCACTGGGTGACGTCAGCAGCACATGTTTCGAGGACGTGGCGTGATTTCCTAGGCGGCAGTTGCACATCAATCGGTGAATAGTGACTGCGAAACTCGAGGAGTCGTTCCTATCCCCTATAAATGTTTCCCCCTCTCCTCCCATCGCCCATTTCTTTCTTGCTCCTTACTTTTCAAAAAACCCTTCAACTCTTCAGCGTTCGTCCCTTCAGTTTCCTGCAGCAAGGTCGTTTTTCCGAGGTGATCCCAGGTTAGTTGGTAACCCCGTTTAGCTTAGGCACAGATGGATAGGGCTCAGTCCGGCTCGTCGGCGTCGACCTCTGGGGGGGAGTGAGGCCTGTCTCGAAACCGACCTCGGGGGAGGGGCCGGTAGGCGAGGAGGAGGTTGTACACAATGTGAAGCCATTGCGATCTCGGAGGCATTTTGTGGTGGAAAGCAGCGACTCTGAGGAGGGGGGCGGTAGTTCAGACGAAGTCCGGACCCTAGGGTTGGCTTCCGGAGAGGAGGGTGGTTCCGAGGGAGATGGCTCCGCAGGGTCTCGGAATCCGCCCGTTCTGGGGCGTTTGTCTACACCTTCGCCGGAACGGACCAAGAGGAGGAGGGCTCCGAAGAAGAAGGGATCGAGGATTGGCGGCCCGAGCGACTGGTGATAGGGTCGTCTGCACAACCCCAGTCTTTCCGTCGCTACCCCGACGATCTCTCAGATAAGGAGTCCTCGGGGGTCCAGCCGTCGTCGTCAAGTCGGAAGAGGTTGAAGGTGGACGCATCCCCGACCGTTCTGGAGGCAAGCGACTTGGGGGCTCTGCAGTTGGCCTACTACATAGGGCCCAGTTATGAGCTTATGCTGCCGAATTCTACTCTTCGGCCGACCAATCCCCTGCCGGATAGGTATTGTATCTTCCCTGTGGACGCCTTTATCTCCGGCCTGAGGCTGCCCATCCATCCATTCGTTCGGGAGGTGTTAAATTGGTCGTCCCGGGCGCCGATGCAGTTTGGACCGAACTCCTGGAAGCAGATCATCTGCTTCGTGCTGTTGTGCGAGGAGCAGAGGGTACCCCTGCGGCTGAGCGTGTTCCGAGCGATGTTGTTGATCGGCTCATCGGCAGAGGGAGTATACTATATCTCGCCTCGAGGTAAGGCGAAGGTTGTCCATGGTCATCCAGATTCCATCAAGTTTTGGAAGAAAAAGTATCTGGTGATCCGGAGTGAGGATCCTTGGGCTATCCCCACTCGGTGGAACCATTCTAAGCCGAGCTACGCAGCACCGGGGCCGGGGGACTTGACGGCGGAGGAGTGGAGACTCGTTGAGCGTCTCCGTCTGTCGTATAGCATCAATTGGGGAAGGTGACGGAGGCCCATCTGGCGAGCGTCGGACTGAGCCCTAGCCCGGCCGTGCCTCGTACGTGGTTATTTCTTTCCTCTCACTCTTCTTGTACTTTCTTGCTCATTTGTTCTTAATGGATCTTTTTACAGAAATGGATGAAGAATCGATTAAGGCGCTGAGGCTCGCCATGAAGAAGAAGAAGGCCGAGAAGAAGGATGTCGTGGCGAAGACGACCGAGTTGTCCCAGGTGGTCTCCGAGGCCCCCATTCAGCCGAGGATGAAAAGGACTCGGTCGGAGACGGGTGGGGACGCGGTGGTCCAGGGGGGCCCGGATCAGGGTACGGCCGCCGACCTTGATAAGGGGAAGGGTCCCCTGGTGGATCCCGGACTAGAGGAGAGACTTCGGCGAAGGTGGGCGCCGGATTGGTCGATCCGCGAGGGTGATTGCCTGGTCCGGGGGCGCCAGGCCGTGGAGGTCGCAGATAAGCTGGCGACCCCTCGGGACCGTTCGGATATGAAGTCCCAGACCCTGGACGAGGCGTACGTGCGTCTTGCGCAGGCCACTGTGCTGGTAAGTCAATCGAACCCCCTAGCTTTCAGGTTATGTCGTTAAGAAAGATTTCTTAGTAGTGTCTGGCTATGGCAGGCGACCATGCAGGGGGCCCATGTGAGGGGCCTCTACGAGGCGGCGTTGCAGCGAGAGCGAGACCGGGCTGACAAGGCCGAGCAGGAGGCGACGGAATTGAAGGGAGAGCTCGAAGGCTCTCGTAAGAAGGAGGTGGAGACGAAGGCGGCTTTTGACAAGGAGAAGGAGGAATGGGCGAAGGCGAGGGTGGCTCAGGAGGAGATGTCGGAGAAGGAGAAGAAAGAGGTGACTGAGTCGTGTCAGATCCTGGTGATCAAAGCCCAGGATAGCAGTTATGCAAAGGCCCTCAGCCATGTGAGGCGCCAAAGAAACCTGATGCTGTTTATTTCTGGGAGACGTGTGGATGCACCAGGTGTGAGTTCGGACTCAATTTGTATTGAAGGAGAATGCCGCTCGTCTGCCGACCTTCGGTTGACCTTCTGGGACTTACGATGAGCTCGGAAAGATGTTGAAGGCTGGGCTCGGATCGGAAGGGTCGGATCCGAGGTCTTGTGTACCTGCAGACGGTCCTGAAACACCGGGGTTTATCCCGGCGGCGGACCCTCCGATGCTCTAGTCAGTCTCTGTGAGAGAGTAGCAATAACTAGGTATATTTAAGTGGCAAAAGATTGATTACCTCAAAAGGTGGGTGTGGGTCTAGTATTTATAGAGAATCCCAACCGGGTTTGGTTCCACTTGGGGGCCGGGTCTGGATCCGAAAGCCCGTGGGCCTGATGTGGCAGAAGGCCCAGGGGGTTTAGGGCGGTCGTGGCAATACCAGGAGTGGTATAGGGCTGACGTGGCAAAACCCTTGGCGGTATTTGGAGCTGACGTGGCCCATCGTGGGCCTCCTGTGCTTCTGGGGGGGATCGGAGGGCCTAGGCTGCGCCAGGCCATCCTTCTGCCCCGCCAGAGAGAGGGGACGGCCTGTGGGACTGTCCCGGATCGGACTCCGAGGGCTACTGAGGCTCGTCGGTACAAGGAGGCCAGTACCGTGAGGGCAAACACGAGGTTCGGCGCCGACCCTGAAGTGGTTCGGAGCCGAACCAGATTGCTATCTTTACCTTTCTGAGTGGGAATTGTATTGGGCCCTGGTTGGGCCTCAGGCCATTTTTACCCTGTCACACAAGCCCCCCACTCCTGCAGGGGGTGCGGGAGCTAGCCGTGGAGGAGTGCTTATGGTTGTAGAAATGGGATGGCGAGTCACTGGGCCTTCATGAGAGGGTTATCCTGATGGTTAGAGCGAGGGCGAGCCAAGGAGCCTTCCTGAGAGGACTACCCTGGTGCTAGACCTGACCTCGAGCCGGTCGAGGGATTACGGGCCAAGAAGGGGGGTGGCGAGCCGTTGGCCTTCCTGAGAAGACCACCCTAGTGCCAGACCTGACCTCGAGCTTGGCGAGGGATTACTGGAAGGCAAGGGCGATGGCGAGCCGTGAAGCCTTCCTGAGAAGACTACCCTGGTGCCAGACCCGACCTCGAGCCGGTCGAGGGATTACGGGCCAACAAGGGGGGTGGCGAGCCGTTGGCCTTCCTGAGAAGACCACCCTGGTGCCAGACCTGACCTCGAGCTTGGCGAGGGATTACTGGAAGGCAAGGGCGATGGCCAGCCGTGAAGCCTTCCTGAGAAGACTACCCTGGTGCCAGACCCGACCTCGAGCCGATCGAGGGATTACGGGCCAACAAAGGGGGTGGCGAGCCGTTGGCCTTCCTGAGAAGACCACCCTGGTGCCAGACCTGACCTCGAGCTTGTCGAGGGATTACTGGAAGGCAAGGGCGATGGCGAGCCGTGAAGCCTTCCTGAGAAGACTACCCTGGTGCTAGACCTGACCTCGAGCTGGTCGAGGGATTACGGGCCAACAAGGGGGGTGGCGAGCGGTTGGCGCCCTAGAGTGATTGAGCGGGGATATCCCGCCATTCCTGTGGAGCATTGAAGGCTCTCCGAGAACGGTGTGATGGTCCAATTTCCTAGGGGCATTTAATGGCGCTGCTTAATAAATGTAGATGGCGCATGGTTTTCCGTTGATTGACCTTCCCCGCGCCCCAACGGTTAGTCCCTGGGGGAGGTTATAAATACCTCTCCCCTCCATCGCAGGTATGATCAAAACAGGGGTGGCCCATTGGCCCTCAGAGGTGTCTGCTTCGGCGGACGCCTGTCTTTTGCTAATATTTTCGACCCCAGCAGCGTCGGAGAGGTGGTTACTCTGCCGCCCGGATCTTCTCTTGGATCTGATGGACCTTGATACGGCAGCCAGATCCAGGGAGATCAGGGCGAGAGGGGTAACGGCCGAGATCCGTGCTGGTGGAAGAGGAGCCTCGGATTGGTGGTGGTTTTGCCGTCTGGATCCCTTTTCGGGTCAGACTACCCTGTCATGGATGTTTGGCCCGGGAGAGATCCGGACGAAAGATGCACCAACCGTATTCCGGTCTTGGGGCTGAAGGGCCTCGGATGGGGGGACCACCTCCCATCGGGGGTCGGCCAGTCCGTCTTGATAGGGCTGCAGGCGATGGCGGTTTCTGTCCCACCCTCGAACAGTTCGGGGTTTCGGCTGCCGAAGCTGTAAGTCCCGGGCTGCTTGAGGGTGAGAGGGGAACTGGTCGAGCGCTGGAGCCCGGGGCGTCTGTCATATGACGGCGCCTTAAACCTTAAGTAAAAATGTTTTCTCCGAACCGACCCCAGTGTTGGGCTGTCAGTCTGGCGTCTGATGACGTCCTCCGCACAGGTTTCGAGGACGCGGCGCGATTTTCCAGGCGGCAGTTGTGCGTCAATCAGTGAATAGTAATCGCGGAAGTCGAGGAGCCGTTCTTCCCTTATATAAGTATTCCCCCCTTTTCCCCTTTCGCCCACTTCAATCTCGCTGCTTTCTTCTTCAAAAAATCTCCCAACCCTTCAGCGATTGTTCTTGCAGTTTTCCGTACTCGGCTCGCCCTTCCGAAGCGGTCCCAGGTTAGTTTGGTAAGTTTGT
This sequence comes from Hemerocallis citrina, assembly GCA_017893485.1. NCBI lineage: Eukaryota > Viridiplantae > Streptophyta > Magnoliopsida > Asparagales > Asphodelaceae > Hemerocallis > Hemerocallis citrina. The sequence goes on from CM030366.1 coordinate 65,529,739, forward strand.
TTTAGCTTTAGGCACAGATGGATAGGGCTCAGTCTGGTTCGTCGGCGTCGGCGTCCAGGGGGGAAGTAAAGCCTGACTCTCCGTCGACATCGTGGGAAGAGCCCGTGTTCGAGGAGGAGTCGGTGCCCGTTGTGGGCCCTACTGGCTTGGTTTCTTGGGAGGACTCAGTAGGTGAGGGGGAAGCGGTACACAAGACGAGGCTGTCGCGCTCCCGACGTCTCTTTGTGGTGGAGAGTAGTGGGTCGGAGGGAGCCGGCGACAGTTCGGACGGCATTCGCGTGCTGGAGTTGTCTTCCGATGAGGAGAGAGGCGAGGGTGATACAGCGAGGAGATCCACCGTTCAGGGTCGAGGACCGTCGGAGCGAGTCAAGAAGGAGGAGAGGGCCCCAAGAAAACTGGGGTCGAGGACCGGCGGTTCGAGCCAGGCGCCTGTTTTCCGTAATTTGATGACGGGTTCGCCCGTTCAGCCGAAGCATTTCCGTCAGTATCCCGACGACCTTTCTGACCGGGAGCTCTTCGGAGTGCAACCCTCTTCGCCGAGCCGGAGGAGGGTGATGATGGACGCGATCTCGACCGTTTTGGAGGACGGGGATTTAGAGGTTCTGCAGCTGGCGTATCATATAGGGCCTGGTTACGAACTGCTGATGCCGAGCTCTACTCTGCGCCCCACCGATCCCTTATCAGCTTGGTACTGTGTCTTCCCAGTGGACGCTTTCATCTCTGGCCTGAGGTTGCCAATCCACCCGTTCGTTAGGGACGTGTTGAACTGGGCCTCCTTGGCACCCATGCAGTACGGGCCGAACTCTTGGAAGCAGATTATCTGCTTTGTGCTGATGTGCGAGGAACAGCAAGTACCCCTGCGGCTGAATGCGTTCCGCGCGATGTTGATGGTCAACTCGTCGGCCAAGGGTGTATACTATATCTCTCCCCGGAGTGGGGGGAAGGTCGTTCGCAACCACCCGGATTCCATCAAGGGATGGAAGGAGAAATATTTGGTGATCCGGAGTGAAGAGCCATGGGACATTCCCACTCGATGGAACCACTCCAAGCCGAACTACCAACCGCCGAGGCAGGGGGATCTGTCGGTCGATGAATGGGGGTTTGTCGAGCGCCTCCGCCAGTCGCCTAGTATTGATTGGACGGAGGTGATGGAGACCAATTTGGCGAGCGCTGGACTGAGCCCAGCCGTTATGTGTATGTAGTTGTTTCTTTTCTCTTGGTCCTTTCTTGCTTTCTTGCTCATTGCTCTTAATGGTTTTTCCCGCAGGTATGGACGAGGCGTCGATCAAGGCAAAGAGGCTCGCCATGAGGAAGGAGAAGGCTGAGAAGGAGGCGGCGAAGAGGCCGAGGGGGTCTTCCCTAATCATCTCGGAGGTCCAATTAGAGCCGAGGACCAAGAGGGGTCGCTCGGAGACGAGTAAGGGTGCGGCTGCTTCGAAGGGTCAGGGCCTGGCGGGGGCCCCTGTTCTTGACAAGGGGAAAGGTCCCTGGGTCGAGGCCGAGGAAGAGGATCCGGTGGTGGAGTTGTTGCGGCAGCGGTGGGCTCCGGACTGGTCGGTTCGGATGGGCGACCGCCTGACAGAGGAGGCCCAAGCCGTTGAAGTGGTGGAAAAGTTGGCGACCCCTCGCGATCGCAAGGCGATGGAGGGTGAGCCCGTGGAGGTGGCGTTCGCACGCCTGGCGCAGGCCACTGTGCAGGTAAGTCTGTCGACCCTGTCCCTCTTTGTTGATTTTCGTGCGGAGGCCTGATCTTTATCTGCCGTTGGCTGTAGGCTTGCATACAGGGGGCCAACATAAAGAACCTGTACGAGGCGTCCCTGGCCCAAGAGCGAGCTCGGGCGGAAAAGAGCGAGCTGGAGATGAAGGAGATGCGGATCGAACTCGAGGGTTCGCATAAGAGGGAGCAGCAGCTAGAGCTCCAGCTCAAGGCCAAGGATGTGGAGTGGGAGAAGAAGATGGCCTCCCTGAAGACGAAGTTCACCAAGGAGGCGAAGGAGGTGCTGACTACGGGCCAGCTGATGGTGATCGCGGCCCAGGACAAAAGCTATGCGAAGGCCCTCAGCCACGTGAGGCACTTCTTCCCGGCCCTCGATTTGTCCAAGTTTGAGTATGATATGGAGATCGAGGGGACGTCGAAGACTCCTGGCGAAGAAGGGCCTGCCGTCGACCCACCGGCCGACGCACCCGTGGATCCGTCCGTCGACGCGGAGGTGGGTCAATGAGTTGTGTAATTTTTGTCTTTCTTTTTCTCTCCCTCGATTGTGTTTGCCTCCCGCGGACTGGCCACCGCATTTTTTGTAAGAAGCACCTGGATTTATAGTGGCAAGAAAAGTTTTTTGACCGGCCGGTTGTTTTGACCTCGGACATTTCTGAATCTTCTTGAGAATGTGTGTTGAGTTGGCTGGTTATCTTGTAGGTCGCGGCTCTCCTCCCTGAGGTGGACTCCCGTAGTTTCTATGTGGCGTGGCTCCGGAGTAAGGTTAAGGTCCTGGAGGCCGCGCTGGCTCGTCATCGAAGGGGGGCTCGGGACACCGATACGGCTTGTAACTTTTATCGGAATAAGTCCGCAGTCTTAAGTGCGGAGGCGCGCCGGTTGAGAAGGGCGATGTGGGATCGGGAGCTCGGCGGTGCGGACCTTAGACAGGCCGGGCTTAGTACCTTGGTGCCGAGGCCCTCTCCTGGGGGATTACCTCGCGACGTCTTTGTGGAGAAGGAGATGGAGATGCCTCGTTACAAGGCGGTGTTGGGTGCCTCGTTCTCTTCCTCCGCGGGTCGACAGGCGGAGGGGGTTCCCTCTGCGCTGCTGCTGTTGCAGCGGACGCGACCGGATGACGCCCAGAGTTCTGTGGCTGGAGTGTCGATTGTGGCTGAGGCTAAGGAATACCACAACGAGGAGAGGGGCCCCTAGTTGCTTGGTCGGAGGAGTAAATGGAGCCGGGGGCGAGCTTCGAGAACCACTCGCGAGCTGGACCCCGAAGGGTGGCAGGGAAGGCTCGGTAGAGCAGGGGATCCGAGGCGCTGTGAATCATCATGAGGGTTTTGAAACCCTCCATGTGATCAGCAGGATCTCCCTCGCCATCGTAGGTTTCGAATTGAGGGGGTCAGAAATTCCGGGGTATTTCCGCTTGGAGGATGGGGGCGGAGAAGGGAGGACGGACAGGTCTGTACCCCTGAGCCGCTCTTTGGCCGCCGTCCCCTATGTGATCGAGGCGATCCTCCATTTCTTGCAGGCGTCTTAGGAGTACGTCATCGTCCTCCGGCTGGATCGTTGAAGGGCGGGACGCGCTGGCTTCGGCGTCCGACCCTGTTTGGGAATGGAGGGTTTCTTCCCTGGGGGCCCGTCGGAGGGCTCCCAGAATTTCTCTTCGGAAGTCTTGGAATTCCTTATGAGTGACGGGGGCTCCCTCGACCCGGTTTAGTCGGTCCGAGGGTTGTCTTCCGACTCGGCTGAGCGCGGGTCTTTGCACCTCGGGCGGCGTCTCGGATGGTTCGGGACCGGGTTGGAAGCGGCCCTTCCCCTGCTGCGGGTAATCTTGCGGTTGAGGATTATTCCCCGGAGGTCGGGCTGGGCTGGCCGGCCGACGCTCCTTTGGGACTCCCGAGGGAGAGCCTTGTGTTTCGACGTGCGTGGCCTGGCTTTATCAGTGGGTGGGGGCGAGTCCCGTTGGTTGACGGAGGAAGCAGCCCCCTTGCCTTTGGAGGCCATGAGGGTTCGGCTGTCGAGGTCCTTTGGGGGTCTGGGTCGGATCGGCTTCTGGAGCAGCTCTTCCCACAGACGGCGCCAACCTGATGCTGTTTATTTCTGGGAGACGTGTGGATGCACCAGGTGTGAGTTCGGACTCAATTTGTATTGAAGGAGAATGCCGCTCGTCTGCCGACCTTCGGTTGACCTTCTGGGACTTACGATGAGCTCGGAAAGATGTTGAAGGCTGGGCTCGGATCGGAAGGGTCGGATCCGAGGTCTTGTGTACCTGCAGACGGTCCTGAAACACCGGGGTTTATCCCGGCGGCGGACCCTCCGACGCTCTAGTCAGTCTCTGTGAGAGAGTAGCAATAACTAGGTATATTTAAGTGGCAAAAGATTGATTACCTCAAAAGGTGGGTGTGGGTCTAGTATTTATAGAGAATCCCAACCGGGTTTGGTTCCACTTGGGGGGCGGGTCTGGATCCGAAAGCCCGTGGGCCTGATGTGGCAGAAGGCCCAGGGGGTTTAGGGCGGTCGTGGCAATACCAGGAGTGGTATAGGGCTGACGTGGCGAAACCCTTGGCGGTATTTGGAGCTGACGTGGCCCATCGTGGGCCTCCTGTGCTTCTGGGGGGGATCGGAGGGCCTAGGCTGCGCCAGGCCATCCTTCTGCCCCGCCAGAGAGGGGGGACGGCCTGTGGGACTGTCCCGGATCGGACTCCGAGGGCTACTGAGGCTCGTCGGTACGAGGAGGCCAGTACCGTGAGGGCAAACACGAGGTTCGGCGCCGACCCTGAAGTGGTTCGGAGCCGAACCAGATTGCTATCTTTACCTTTCTGAGTGGGAATTGTATTGGGCCCTGGTTGGGCCTCAGGCCATTTTTACCCTGTCACAGATTCAAAGACGAAGGAGAAGGATGAAGGAAGATGGAGGCGGAAAGAAGAAAACTGGTCAACGGGTCGCCGTTGACCGCCACGTGTCAGCATGGCGATCGCAGCGAGCATAGACGTTTCTGAACGTGAAAAGGGAAAAAACTTCTCCCTCACGATTCGTGTGTGATCCTGATCAATGACCATGATTAACCGAGGTATTTATTTATTTATTTATTTATTTGAATTAATTATAAAAAAATCCAAAAAAGTTAATTAAAAATTCTAAAAATAGTTATTAATTCAGAAAATAATTTTAAAATTCTGAAAATAATAATTATTAAATTAGAATAATTAATTAAAATTTTAGATAATTAATTATTTAAATTCGAAAATTGAATAAAAAATTCAAAAAATAATTAAAAATTGGAAAAAATTTAGAAAATCATGAAAAATCACCAAAAATCCAGAAAATTCTGAGAATAATTTTGGGTATTTTACAAGCTCATATTGACACTGTTACACCTCGAGCAAGACCCAAACTCTCTTAAGAACACTAATAAAATCCCGTATGCCATTGGAACAATAAAACTACTCCTCAAAGGCTGTTAAACTCAGTCTTCGAGAGTGGGGGCTCATGATATGGCTAAAAATAGGATTAAATCAGGACCGTTCAAATTGGGCACGAATCTTAAAGTTCTCAGGGGTAAAATGGTAATTTTACCTACAAACGGGTCTGAAATGGGAACTAGGTCTTTCTTCAAAGTCCAATAATCCATAAATGGATCTGTCCTATTAGGTATGGGTAACAACCCGTTACAAACAAATTTAGATATTGTCAGGCCCCGCTTCCCAAAAATACGGAATACGAGCGCGTGACGAAGCCCAGCGAATGATTTCATCATTCATAAGCTGTAGGATCGACTCAGTATCATAACAAGATATACACAACCATGCATGCATGAATAATTTATTAATCAATAGAAACAATTGAAACAAAATAATAATATCCCAAATAGTTTTCAAATCTGGATCAAAAGATAAAACTCGGGACTATAAACCCATTAAATGATTCAAGTAGCAAAAGAAATAAATAACTATATAAAAAAATAAAATTTAAAGCAAGTATTTTCTCTAAGCGAAGTCTAGAACGTTTGCTCACCAATTCCTGCAAGCAACTCGTCTCCAAAGTCTGTATATATAAATATAAAAATAAAAAATAAAGAAAACAAGACAAACGCTCTTAGTGCAAGTTAGGGCCGCAAGTAATACAAGCAAGCATATAAAAACAAGTGCAAGAAATATGGAACAAGATTTGGAATGAAGAATGTATAACATAATATAATAGGGATGCAATAAGTAGTGGGATTTAAGAAACTAGCTAGCAAGAAAGACAACTCAAAGGACAAGGTTGGGTTACAAGTACTAGTAGTAGAACAAGTGGCAAGTGAACATGTAATGGTATCAAGTATCACGTACAAGTGTCAAGTAACAAGTAACAAGTCTTAAGTAACAAGTCTCAAGTAACAAGTCTCAAGTAACGAGCATCAAGTAGGGTATCAAGTGTGTACAAGTGACAAGTTAATCTTAAGTCTAATGTTTAATTCTAACTAGGTAGCACTTCATGCATCCATACTTTTACTACATGGTTACTACATACAATCAGTTACGTTTAAGCCTAGTGGTGGAGTTTATAGAGCGGTGTACTCAGGTATCAAGTATCAAGCAAGCCATGTTCATGAATCGAGTAATCATATAACTAGTTCATGTGTCAAGTCATAATAAGACAAGTCATGAATCAAATATATACTTGTTCATGAGTCAAATAATATACTAGTTCATGAATCGAATAATAATATACTAGTTCATGAATCATATAATATACTAGTTCATGAATCGAATAATAATATAACTAGTTCATGAAGCATGTATCAAGTGGGAAACACGGGCCCCCTTCCGAGCCACTTACCTATATTGTCCACTACTATGGTTTTTTCCTTAAACCCCAGCTTATTATTTATTATTACCATCAAACAAGCATGAAAGTGTGCGAAATAGGTCAAGTAAACATGATCAAGAACATGGAACAAGTTTAAGATAATTAAAAGGCATATTCGAGGGTTAACACAAATTAAGATTATCAAGAACTACGAGAATTCCAATTCTGGACAACATGACGTTGCTGCGCCAAAACTGCGATTCCCGTTGCTACAAGATAGCAAATGTGGATCCGTCAGAAGGCCTAGAAACTAGACTCCTTTCCGGTTCCAATGCATATAATTAAGACACATAAAGTTGTATCAATTGATGTCAAAACAGCAAACTATACAGCATTTGTGTTCAGCCAGAATTTGTAAAACTAAGTTTATACATATGAAACAGGTTTGAAACTTCATTAATTAATTCTGAGAAAATTAGCAAATGTTCTCTAGGGTGTCCAGTATCAGCATGCAAAATGTTAAGTCATTTACTTACTGGTAGCATAGTTAAAACAATTGTAAACCAAAGTGGTGCAGCAGTTTTTATGAATCTGCTATTACAAACACAGTAGCAGTAAAACTGCGGTATCTCCTAAACTGTAACTCGAAACTCAAAAATTCTGGATGTTATTGGCAACTCGACACTTGGAGCTACATTTCATATTCAGGACTCAAGTTCAGATTCTAGTATTATCGAGGTCGAAACAGCAAGCTAAGATAGGAGAGAAACCAAATAAAACACTTTTTGCATGAAATGTATCAAAATTATACTAGTTATAAACAAGTATATCAACGAAGGGTTGTGACTCTTAAATCATGTGATAGATAAGAAGAAACATGAGATCATCAATGATAAACCAGAGGAGTCACATTTACAATCTATTTGCAGTATTTTCAAGGAAAAGCGTGTACTAGAAAACGAAATGTACAAGAAGATACTTGCCTTGGGGTGATGATGAATCCGAAGAAAGACTAAAGGGAATGGATCCCGGGTGACGAGCACGATCGGCACGGATCTCGATAATGATCAAGATCAGGATGAAGATCAAGCGAATCCAATGGTCGAGATAAAAAATAAAACATATAAGAATTAGAAGAGTACCAAAAGAGTAACTATACCATGATTGACAATTGATGAATAAGAAAAAAAGTGGATCAAATATTTAACTCACTAAGTAGAAGATGAACGAGACGATCAATGATCGAGATCAAGTTGATCAACCAATTGACGGTCGAGATCGAAGATAGGGAAGATGATGATCAGATCTGGAAATCAAGATCTTGATAATGATCAAGATCACCAAGGCGATCGGATAGTCCAAATCAGATGATGGAGATCCCGATCGCGATGGCAATCGGACGGCCACCAATCAAGCCATGATCAAAAACCCACAGCAACTGCAGTGGCTGCAGATGGCAACTGGACGGGGCGGTGACAGCTGAGAGTTGACGGCGGCGCGAGGTAGTGGTCGGCCAGCGATGCAGGGCACTGCTCGGTGGTCAGGGGGAGGCACACAATGTAGGGAAGCTGTGCTGCAGCTGACGTCGAGATGGGGAGACGACAGGGAGGCAATCGGGAGGTCAATGCGGTCGGAGAGCAGTCGGAGGGAGAACTCGAAGGCGACGCGATGAGATGAGGTGTTGTCGAGGGTAGTTCGATGGTAATGGCGGAGCTCTGCTTTGGGGGGAAAACAGGGGAAGAGAGGAACGGGGCTGCGGGTCACGTGGTTGGAGTCGCGACCAGAAGGCGTTGGGTCACTGCTGCAATGGAGTGTCGGCAATGGTGGAAGACGAAAGGGGTGCTGGCACTGAGCGGGGGTGATGAAGACGGTGGAGGTCGGCTGCGGGATGCAAGTTGTGGTCGCGGTGTAGGCTGGCGGTGATGCAGTTGGGGGTAGGGGGTACTGCGGTGACGAAGGCAGAGCGCAGGGGCGAAGTGCAGGAGACGGGTTGCAGGATGGAGAAGGATGACGGGATGGAGGGGGAAAGATGAATGAACAGAGAATTAGGGGGGTTGGTAGCTGTTAGGTTAAAACAGTGATAGGGTTTAGGGTTAATTTAGAGTTAGATTTTAGGGTATAGGGTATTTATATAAAGGGGTTTTAACATGTGTACCCCTAACAAATAAGCTAATATCATATATACCCCTCATAAATCAATATTATCACATTTGCCACTAACAATGTAAATTTTAATCATATATATCCTTCAGGTTACAAGACATCCAATAGGGAAGGAATATTCTGTTTTTCTTAATGGAATTAATGGAAAATGACTAAAATACCCTTCTATCATTCCTCCTTCAATTTCTCCCTCTTTTCTCCCTCTTTGTATTCCCACCCAAATCCATCACTTCATTCAAAACCCATAAGCTCTATTTCTTTGCTTCTTCCTTAAGCTAGTAACTTATTTTCAAATTGTCTTTAGATTTCACACTATAAACCCATATGATCAATCCTCCAATTATTAGATAATCTCCTTAAAGAATTAAAGATAAATTTTGATAATAAGAGTTCTAAAATAATATGAACATAAACATAAGCACAATGAGTTTTAGATAGCCAATCACATATAAAAGATGTTTTCATCGAATCAAAATTACAAAAATAGCATATTTCTTAGTACAAAATATAAAGATGATCTTACACCATGATCATAAAACATAGATAGTTCACAAAAAGTGGAAAACCAACTACACATTTACACAAAATCGAAACATGTAACAAATATTTCTTTATCGATTTCCATTTCGCGATAGGTACGGAATGAGCCGGGGATGCGGGTGATACTTGCCTTCTATATCTCACTTCTTTACACAACAGGAATAGAGATAATCAATCCTGTTTATCTCATCTTTAGAGAGACCCTCATATCCCACTTTATTGATGTTAACTTCTTGTATGACCTCTCCATGTTAAGATGAAGCTGAGACTCCATGATTCCATTGTGTAGCAACAACATTTCTAGCTCCAATATCCTGATTTTCAGCTAATGCTTGCCTTGAATAAATTGGAACATTGTCAACTGAGACTCCCATTCCTCCATCTCCAACTCCTGTTGCTCCATGTAAGGATGTTTGAGTTGGCTGAGACCACACATCAGCATGCCTACTTGATCTTGGTGGCTTGAAGTATTGTCTTCTTTGTTTTCCCTTTCCATATTTATGCTGTTTAGGTACTGACCTGAGGGAAGAATTAGAGGAACAATTCTCATTAAGAGCTATGAGCAACATCTATTAGATTAAATGGTGGTTAAATGCAAACAACCCTTTAAGTATGCTTTGAGTGCTAATAGACAACCCTATATACCTTTGCTCACTTGTCTCTATTTGTCGACTTGCAATGGCCTCAACCTGATCTTGTGATACCCTTGCATTCTTAGATTTCTTTGTTTTTGTGGATGTAACACTTCAATTAAAAAACAAATTTAATTAGCAACTGAAATAATAACATAAAAGAATTCGAGTTTGTGTGTATGGGTTCTATTTAGTGGATGAGAATTCGAGTTTTGTTGAGCAGAATTAGAAATTTTTTGAGAATTTTATTGGGGGTTGAGGATGATGTAGCCTATGCAATTGTAAGTAGATGAAGTGTTAGTGCTGATGTTGATGGGACGAGAATTTGGGATGTGATGGTAGACATGTTGACTACATCTCGTGGAGGTGTTGTGATGAAAATGAAGATCTGATGCTTTCTTGGTTAAATAATTGTTAAATCAGAAGAAAATATGCTAGATGATTTCTTGCATTTCCACTTGGTGCTTTATGTAGTAGTCATTCTAAATATGTGTGTAATTATTTTTGGTATCTAAAATTTCAGTGCTCCTGAGACAATCAGAGCAATGGGTCTGGTGTTGTCAAAAGCACGTGCAGAACTATATGATTGCAAGGCAGTGACTCAGAGGCTTAGAGCAATGCTTCAATTTGCAGATGAACAGGTGAGGAGCTTGAAGAAACAGAGCACATTCCTTAGCCAATTGGCTGCAAAGACAATTCCCAATGGAATCCACTGTTTATCTATGCGCTTAACCATATCATATCATACTGCTGTATTATGGCTTTTGATCAAACCAGAGATACAAGGGAGGTTAAAATAAACTCATTTGGTTAAAATATAAAAGATATACTTGTTAAAATAAACTCCAAATTTTCTTAGCCTTCTTATCCTCTTCTGTGTTTGTGTGTGAAATGCTAATACAAATCCTCCCATTAGGTGAAGGAGCTGATTCTCATGTGGTTAAAATTGTTCAAACAACAACCTATTTCTAATGTGGTGACAGAGAAGAGCTAAGTTGGTCAAGAAAGAATCCCACATCTCACATATAATCCCTTAATCCATTCTTTCCATCAGGAGTTGAGAATAGATCTTGTCAGACCATCTCTCATTAGATGACAACAACTTCATAATTTCTTCCTCTGCCCATGATCCAGTAATTCAGTGATGAAAGGAAGGAATTCCATTTAGTTTATAAAGCTTATAGAAGATTTTTCTTAAGAGATTTGAAACCATGCACAGTTAAAACTAAGACAATTAATAAATGCATGAAATTATAACAAAAATAAAGAAAATACATAAAGAAAATGTGGGATTTACCTATCAACTGCTTGGGAGGGTTCTTCAACATCATTGCTTAACTGTTGACTCCTTTGGTTAATAGGTTCCTTGCAACTATTCTTGTAATGACCTGTATTTCCACATCTTCCACACCTTACAATTCTTTTTGTCTTCCCTTTTCCCTTCTCATTGCCCTGCAGTTCATCTTTCCCTCTCTTCCTCTTCTTGGCTGGCCTACCCCTTGGTCTTTTGGCATGAGGAGGGCCAATCTCATATTCTCTGTCAACCATCTCCCATTGGTTCTTCGATGGTAATGTAGCAACTGGAATTTTATATGCAAGTTTATACCTGACCAATATCAAGAACAAAGTAATAATTACCCTAATATACCTGACCAATATCAAGAACAAAAAATAAACAAACAAACAAACAAAAACAAGTGATTAGTTGACAGACAAAAATGTCTGGGTACTTTCGATGAACATAAATTCACAAACAAAAACTTCAACTAGAACAGCAGACGCTAATAAGCTCCAAAATGAACAAAAAAATGAACAGCAGACGCTAATATGCTTACCATCGACAAGGGTATCATACATGCGCAAATCACATCCGATAACTTTAATAATAAGAAGAAAAAAATTCTAAACATTTGCGTAAAATGCAGATGGACAAGTGTGAACCCTTCACAGATTTCACATTCACAGCATGGAACAGAAGGATTGTAGAAATGAGCAGCTGATATTAAGGTTATGAAACATGGATGTAGTAAATCTTCACCATTTTCCTTGTTTTATTAGATTTTGTAACTAACAAGTGTTTCTTTCTGAATTTATTCCTTAATTAAGAGATGATAAAACAATTACAGCTTTTTCTCATAATTAATGCCAACTATTAATTTATGCACGGGAGAAAGACAGATCATAATGCTATTAATCTTTTCAGGGTCTTTTGAAGGAGAAAAAGAACAGAAATGAGAAGACAAAAATACTAAAAATGGATGCTGTCCTCAGTCAATGGAATGTTTGTTTAAGATTTTGAGTAGGTCTATGGATGGAATTAAATATGCCTATATAAAAACGCAAACAAGTACTCACTTATTTGGGAACAATGAAATATTTCTAATGTCAAAATATATTCCACAAAAACTTTTTTAAGTTTCAAACTGGGTGAATAACCCAAATCCTTATTGGATATTACAATCAGTGCAAATGCAAACTTTTATCACAATCAGTGCAAATGCAGAACTATTTACAAATAAGTATTAACATTCATCTTAACAGTCAAATAACCCAAATCGATGCAGTATACAGACACAATCCTGATTGGAAAAATAAAATTATAAACACAAATTGCCAGCATATCGGACTTTCAACCTCAGAATCCTCCTGGTTTTGAATTGATTATGTATTTCAGTAATAATTACCCTAATTGCAGCAATGTTTATTTCAAAGGTAATGAATGAATGAAAAAACTTATATAACATACCTTTTAACTGTGTGAAAATCATCCACAAAATCTTCCCAAATGGCTCCTCTAAGCTGTCCAATCACCGCTCCAACATGTACGCAAGGCAAGCCAGTAAGCTGCCATCTCTTGCAAAAGCACTTTCTTTGATTAAGGTCTACAGTGAACCTGTCAGCTCCATTATCTACCTCCCATCTAGAATCAGAACTTTTTCTGACCTTCCAACTACCCAATTTTAGGCTAAGATCCTTCAAATATCTCTCTGCCATAGGAACAAGCTTGGACTTCCACTTCTGAGCAAGTGTCCATCTCTTGCTTCTCTTCTCCATTTCTTGAATTCTGATTTTATCAACTAAATCCACTGCTGGAAGATATCTAGCCTCCAAAATCCAAGCATTGTATGACTCTGAGATGTTATTTGTGATATAGTGATTCTTGCTATTAGTAGCAAACGTGTATCTGCTCCATTTATACTTATCAATTCCCATAAGCTCATCATAAGCTGGAACTGATACCGCCCTCAACTCCCTCATTGCTCCATAGAATGAAGGGCCATTAAATGCCCTTGCTGCCTTCCAGACAAGACCCTCAAATAAATCACCTTGAAATTTTTTCTTGAAATTTTTCCACATATGCCTAATGCATACCCTATGCTCTGCCTCTGGAATTAGTTCATGCAATGCCACTTGTAGACCCTTCTCTTGATCTGATATGATTGTGATCTCACTCATATCCCCCACCAAATGCAATCTTCAAATGCTGAACAAACCAAAACCAAGTGTCACTGCTCTCATTCTCCACAATTGCAAAAGCTACATTGACCAACCCATTATCACCATCCAATCCTGTAGCACCCATTAGCATTCCTAAGTATTTGGACCTAAGGTGACAAGCATCTAAGCCTAAGAATGGCCTACAACCTTCCTTGAACCCATCCACACATGGTTTAAAAGAGATGAACATTCTTTGAAAAGCTTTATCATCCTCCAATTTGATCTCAATGTGACTTCCAGGCATCCTTGACTGTAATTCTCCTTTCAATGCATCCACCAGGTCATATGACTTCTCCACATTCCCGTATATCATCTCCAAAGCTTTGTCTTTCCCTCTCAATCCCCTTATATATGGCACTGACACACCAAACTTATCTTGAAGCCTCCCCTGAATGTCTTTTGGTTTTATAAGTGGGTTTCCCCTGACATCTTCCAGCATAACCTGTGCAATCCAGATAGCCGTAGCATGTTTGTTTCCACACTTATTAACTCCCTTACAAATGTGGATGTCTATCAACTTAGTCACCTGAAATGTAGTAAAATCATCCCCCATTCTGTAGACCCTAATATACCAAGGACACTCCTTAATAGCACACTTCGCAATGTACCTTTCTCTGTCACTCTTGATAACATTATAGTTGAAATTGTTTATCACACTGTAAGTTTGGAGACTAATTCTAAATGCATTAATACTCTCAAATTTCATGCCTATTTTGTAATGTGTGTCATCACTACTCCGGAGTTGTCTTGATGACAACAGATTTACAGTGTCAGCAGATTCAGACTCATAATACTCGTCCTCACTGCTCTCATATGAATGGTATGAATCCTGCGAGTAGCAATCATCTGCCTCATCAGATGCATTATCTTTATCATCTATAAGAGTCTCATTTGTCAACCTAGATATCACATTGTTAGGTACTTCTTGATCTGCATTATCATTATCCATCTCCTCCTCAAACAGTACATAATTTTCATCCTCATCATCAGGATAATTTCCATCATCATCAGATGACAATTCATACTCGAGAAATTGATATGACCCCCCAATATTCTTCTTTTTCGATGTTGTGTTTTTCTTTTTCCATTGTCTAAAAAACTTAGCGTTCTTTCTATTCTTTAAATCAACTTCTATAAACATCTCTGTCATTTTAGAATTAGATAACCCACCCTCAACCACCTTGATAAACTCCTCATTGTTCAGTATTTGTAAAAAATCTCTTGGATTTGTCTCTGGGACTGTATACCACAACTTCAATCTACAACCCTTCAACCATGGCATACTAGACCCTATAGTTTCTCCAAACTGCTTTAAGGATGCCTGACCTACAATTACTGTCATCTTTTTCTGATGCCCACCCTCATACTGTAGTCTATTTGTCCTGGGTACACTTCTCCAGTGACCATCATAATGCAACTTAATATCTAAATTATCATTTATAGCCATCCTGTATATATAAACACAACAAAAATTTTAGTAAGATCAACAACTATAAAAAACATTAAGATTCATACAAAAAATGACCAATATGCAAATAAGCAAAGATCTGGCAATCAAATGCACATATTCATACATATCTAGATAGCCAAAACCAAGTCCATGCTCATGGGTTTTCCTCAAATCTTGAAGCAAATATTTTATGGGGGAATTTAAAGACAATAAGATGGTGATTAGCACAAGGGATTACCGACTTTGAACTGAAACCCAAACAAATTAGAAGTGAAGAAACACTACAATTGGGGTGTGAAAAAATGGGGTGTAAAATGAAAGAACATCTCAATGAAACACTCCAATCTCAGGGAAACACTACAATCAAAACAATACAATCAAAATAAATCAAAGAACATCAAAAGAAAAATTGGGGTGTGAAAACATACCGTCGAAATTCAGTGGGGTTTACATCAACGAATTTTGGAGCATCTAAGGGGGGTTTTGCTGTCGATTTTCTGCTTGCATCCGGGGTATATTGCCATCGATTTTCAGATCATCTCAGGGTATTTCGAAAAGTTAGGGTTTTTTTGGGCGGGCGGCGAAATGAGGATGAGAAGGGGTTTAGATGAGAATGAGGGTTAAGTATTCTAACGGGTATTAAGTGGGTATATACCCATTAAGTGGGTTAATGGGTATAGTTCATTACATTATGTAATAAGGGTAAGATAGTCATTTTAAAAGTGAGGTAAGTCCTAAACTATGGTTAAGTTGCAGAATTCTAACGGAGTGGCAACTTAAGGCGGATCTCAGATTGTTAGTGGAAAATGTGATAATATTGATTTGTGAGGGGTATATATGATATTAGCTTATTTGTTAGGGGTACACATGTTAAAAACCCTTATATAAATAGGGTTATAAGGTATGGGTTTAGATGATATAGGATCCAATAAGAGAATGGGTATTGGGTTTTGGGTTGTAAATCAATTAATAGGTTTAAATCTAATAGGGAAAAATAATAAGCATTATAGGGTTTATAAAACATACATATACATATACATTAAGTCAAAATGAATACATATAAAATAGAGTATGTTCGGCTTAAAATAAAATAAAAATAATATTATTATTAACAATAAAAATAATGATACTACAAATAACAACACTAACAAAATAATACTGATAATAGTAATAATAATAATATATGTATATCAAAATTCAAATTCGAGTTTAACAGATTTATTAAAAATAATCAAAACAATATATATTATAAATACAATCAAATAGAAATAGAAATTAAAGTTAAAATATACAATTATTCGAAATAAATAAAATTTCTGATTAGAAAATATTTTAATAGAGAGTCCAAAACGAACTTCACACAAAAAAAAGAATTTATAAATCATCAAAGTACAGAGAATATTTAGAAAATATGTATTTACGGAAACATGGGTTATAGATATTTAAAGAGTGATTCAAATTCATAGTTATCTCTATGAAACGATTTAAACTCTACATCTTATCCAAAAACACCGGGACATAGGGATAAATCGTTATCTCTAAACTGTCTCTAAAGGCGACTATAAATACCCCTCTCCCCCCACCATAACAAGGTAATCAATCTTTTTCCACATAAATCTCTTTTATAATCTTCCTGATTACTGACAAGAGCGTCGAAGGGTTCGTCATCGGGATCCATCCTGGTGTATCGAACTTTTTTGCAGGTCAACGGCAGCGGTAAGAAACCAGTCAAACGTCGGTGAAGGTCAACAGGTTTGCTTTATTGTTTCCAAAAAGAATCCACAAATTCATCTATTAATAGTAGAGGAAGCCATTGAAACGAGTTGTTTGCAAGCAGAGAAGAAAAAGAGTCTAGAAGGTTTTAAATCACACAGGTATGGATTCATGAGTATGCAATCCAAAGTGGAGCTTTTTGGGTTTATGTCTTGCATACTATGTTGGATAAGAAGACAATGAGACGATTGAGGAATCGAGACGATCGGAGATGGAGTGGAAACAAGGGAAACAGTCAGCAGCAGTAGCAGCAGGAGTTGCGGTCGACCGTACATGGGGTGCGGTCGACCGCCCAACCCTACAGAAGTTCCTGAGAGGAGGACGGTGGACCAACCTTGTGGTGCAGTCAACCGAACGCGGCACTGATAGGTTATTTGGGTCGGGTCTTGGTGATTTGTGAGAAGCCCAACTTGCTTTTCAAGTCAGATCTTATGGCTCTTATCGTAGGGTTATCTCTTTAGGAATATCCAATGGTTATTGTATCAAGATATCAAACTAGGGTTTCTCTAGATCTCTATATATTTTTGTTATTGACCTCCACTGAGAGCCAAGGAAGAGAGAGAGTACTTCATTGAAGAAGAGATTGAGTGATTCTCTAATTGTACACAACTAGTACTTGCTGGTGAGGCTTGAGAGAAGGTCGTGGTGTAACGCCCCGAATCCCAAATACACTGAATTCGAGATGTTCTACAGGATCTTTTCGCTTCCTTTAGTACAATTTTACAAGGAAATTTAAACATTTCACTTTACATCAGAGTTTACATGAATACATTACAATTTACACTACACAGCGGAAGTAAGCTTTACAATAATGAAACGAATGTACAACAACATTGAATAATCTTTAAGCATCTGTTCTTCTTTAATCTTTATCAAGCCATTTACCTGCATATAAGACTATGGGTACGTCAGTTTATTCAACCGATGATCATTATACACGGCGATCCTCTCTATGCCGGAAATAGTATAACTTATTTTCCATATTTAGCAAACACAAACTTGTCACATATCAAACTAAAGGGACTACCCTATTGATGTTGTGTTGTGATTGTGCACTTAGTCCTTAATGCAGTTTATTTATGTTACATAACACTAATGCGCACTTGTTCGGATTCTATGCATCCCATACTACATAGGTCCGAGGGCAAGCCCTTAATCGTTCTTCATCTTTGTAGGGTTCAATCCCTCGCCATGACTTAATCTACTACTGTAATTACGGTAGGTATCTTAGATGTTCTATGATCTACGAGCCCATGTCCAGGCAGCCTGGAGGGAAATCCCACGCACTGACACGATGCATCGAGCAGGCAACCTATGGACAATTCAGCCTCCGCCATGGAACAATGGCACCACCCATAGCCACTCAAACATCCCACAAGCGTCGCCACCGGGACGATAATTCTGGAGTAGTGCTCACGCCATGTCTTAACGCATCAAGCAGGCAGCCTGTGGATCACTCTCACGCCGCTAATTCGATGGCCCTCATACTCGTGTTTTTCTCCTACTTTCATCACGTCTCCACTATGTACTAATCCTTAGTTTTTATCAAAATCATGAACAAAAATCAAAGCTCTAGAGTTAGTCTCTCCACTAAACCGGACTTATTCATTCATTCAAACATGACCAACCTTGGTCTTTCTTTTCAATTTTCATTTCATTTATTTCCAAATGCCGGGGGAGACTTAGCTACTCTTTTTGTTTCAATTTTCAATTCACAATTTTCAATTTGAGCATTTCCAACTCATAAATTTTCATGTTGAGTTATCATACTCAAAAGTAATTCTCTTTTCCAATCATGATTTCTAATTTGTTCAAATAGTCCATAACTATACATGGAATTCATATGCTTTATCAATTATCAATTTCACTTTGAAATTCACATCACTAACGAATATTCACATTTCACATTTTTCACACTATTCTCAAATGAGAATAATTTGCATCACATCACACAATATGATTTCTTTTTGCCACATTAATTTTCTAATCCTTCATTTCAAATCATTTTTGCAAGATACAATTTCACAAAGAATACCAATGTAGACTATAGTTCTATTTACTCATTTAATCACAAATTATACTTTACTTTATGTAAATCATTCCCAAATTATTTTTATAAAGTCCCATATAATTTTAGAAGAATATTCATATTTTTCTCATAATTTTTTGATAATTAAAACCCCCAAAAAAATATTTTTCAATCTTGCCGAGGGCAAGATTCGAACCCAGAACCACGGAGAACACAGCCGACAGCACAAGCCACTAGGCCGGAGGTGCCAGGCGTCATAAGTATGGCTGAGAGCATTAAATGCTCTCGGCTGCAGTTGATTTTGTTTTTAAAAAAAACGAACGAAATAAAGACAATGCTCTCTGTCTTATTTCCGAAATTCATTAACCGGGTGGGCCCCCTTTTAGCTATACCTTTCAACACATTTCACCATTCAATTCTCCAACAGCACAATGCTGTTCTTTACCTCTTTTACCGTGGGCCCCCACCCAAATTCATTTTCAACATATCAACACTTATATATATGTCATCTGCATATACATCACTATATATACAATGTACATATATACTATTACTATTTATATTATTTTTGTGAGCCCTATTTTCAGATTTTATTGTATTTTGTATTCTTTTGATTATTGTGTTTGAATTCGTTTGTTACATTGCATTTTGTCTTTTCTTGGGTTCATTTGTTCCCTCTTGATCAATTTGTGTTCTTTTGATTGATTTCTGTTCTTTTGCAAATTTTGCTCTTTTCTATTTTGAATTTGATTTGTTCTTCTTTGTATTCGTCTCATCTCATTGCATTTGTTTGTCTCTTTTTGGAGCCAAAACCGATACCCCGAACCCACATAATATCATCCCAAAACCCTAATTTCTTGATCCCTATAAATACCCTATTAATTAACCCTAATAATCTAACTATCTCTCTCTCCGCCGTTTTCTCTCTCCCCGCACCCTTTTCCCTCTCTCTCTCTCTGTTTGCGCTTAACCCAAACCCCACCACATACAAACCCTGACCTCCGTCGCTCCTCCGATCGCCCTCCACCACCATCACCGTCTCCATCCCCTCGTCATCTTCATCACCATCGTTGTTCCCCCGTCCTTGCCATCCCCATCACCGAAACCCAATGTAGAAGTTTACCATTGCCGTAAACTCCCTTACCATCGCCGTAACCCCTCTCCGTGCACCCTCTTTGCGTTCGTCATCTCTCGCCGCTCATTTGCAACCCCCTAGTACCGTCGTTCGAGTCCCGGAGTCACCGTTCACCGTCGTCTCTGTTTTCGACCGCAAAACAGAGTTACGCTCGTCGGAGTTGTCGTCGCCGCCGTCGCTTCCCG
Source organism: Hemerocallis citrina (assembly GCA_017893485.1). Taxonomy (NCBI): domain Eukaryota; kingdom Viridiplantae; phylum Streptophyta; class Magnoliopsida; order Asparagales; family Asphodelaceae; genus Hemerocallis; species Hemerocallis citrina. Next base: position 65,549,637 of record CM030366.1, read on the forward strand.
ACCGTGGTACCGACGTCGCTCTGCCACTGCAGCCGCCCGTCGCAGTCGTCGTGCCGCGCCAGTCTGCCGTTCGCTCTCTCTCTCTCTCTCCCGCTGTTGTGAGGAAGGAGACGATTAGCGAGTGGTCGGATTTTGCTGTCCCGTGTTCGGACACACCTGATCCACTTTTGCTGTCCCCTATTTTGGATCAGATCCGGTGGGAGGAAGGAGTTCTATTGGATGGATTCTGAGTTCTGTGTTCTGTGCGCACCTGATCCGAGTTTTGGGTGTTCTGTGTTCTGTCCCGATCTAGTGTGAAGATTTGCTCTTAGATCTTGCTGTTGTTGTTGATTCTTCGCGCATATTTTGGGAGATTTCCCTCGGAATTCTGATCCTGTTTCCTATTTAATTATATCTGCAATAACAGGCAAGTTTCTTCTTGAACCCTTTTTATTGTTTGTGTTCAAGATTAATTGATCTCATGCAAGTTGGTCCGTCTATTTTGTTATCAAAAATCTGCTTTTGACAATTCCGTTAAGATTATCGAGGGTTTACACGAGCTAACCGGACATACTCTTAACTTCGTATTATCTCTTTGATCTTAGACCCAGTCCCCATTGTTTCATGCATATGCACAATTAAATAACTAGATTCATGTTTAGGACTGCTTGATAAAATAGACATGTTAAATTGAATGTACTAGATCTGTTTTAATTGATGAATTGACACCATGACTGTGATAAATGTACCGTGGACCTTAGAAATTGCATGTTGACACCTAGGATTCACTTGATTACCAATTTAAATGCTATATGTGATCATATGATTTATTTAATTACCTAATCATGTTAAGACAATTTCTGGACTACTGTATATTTCACTTTGAATCAGATTTTTAACCATACTAATGACATAATTTGAAAGAACTTACTCAACATAAAATGTATCCCTTGATGTCTAGATAGTTTTTCTCTAGTCTGGATTTAATTTCCAATTTGTCATCTGTTATATATCATCACTTTACTACAACTGTGCTAGTAATTTCATACTCAGAATTTCACGCGTATTTTGCTGTTCTATATTTTATTTGACCCTGCTAATAGTACAAGAAAAATCTGAATTAATTTAGGATGGACCTAGACATGTATAGGTATCACCCAGATGTTTTATAGATTTTATTAATGATTTCTCTGACCTGAAATAAATAGTTGAACACAACCTACTGCATGCTGCCTGAATCTAGAACCTGATTAGAATAGAATTTTCACCCTAGTTCCTATATCTTTTATATACCATAATTATACTCGCTGGAACCGTGTGGAAGTCTATTTTCCAGATCCTCCAGCGGTTTCAGATTTGCTAATTTATAGTGACCATAATCCATGTTTTGGTACAGCAAGGTCATGTTGTCCTGATTTTGTGAAATGTGTTTATATGACATGTTTGTCTCATGCTTTGTCTGGAATGTTTAGAATTAGTCACTCATAGTAATGAACAACATTGACACCCTCTTGCATGTTCACATAGGATGAAAATAAATTGATAACAAGCCGGGGTTATATGGGATGACTTGGTAGTGAACAATCAGAGACTGTACTCGGTCGGGCCCTACTGTTGACCGTACCGTACGGCCATAACTACTGCCTGATAAACATTGATACTGAACATTAAACACTAATTACTGGGTCGAGTACACGAACCGTGAATTCACCAAGTCTAAAGCGTTCACTGTGTGTTGCGCCGAATCTGTGGAATGGGATGCAGTAGTACGTGCACTAGTTAGACTAATAAAATACTTAATAAACTGCATTTTTTGCTCGATCCTGATATCACTCATTACATGCGTGATTTACTATAGACCTTTGATAATATTGCCTGCCCTTTTCTTTGTTCCTTGCCTTTGACCATGTCCTCATTCTTTGATATTCATGCTTTCCTTTATCCTTTGTTTTTTCTACTTGCCGCTCACGACTTGCTCTAAGGGCACTCTTTTATTTCTTTTTAGACCAGAAATTTACAGGTGCTGAAGGATCTATTCCTGGGGGAATTGGTGAGCAACATTTCTAAAGATGGATCCAGTCTCCGCTGCTTAGTTTTACTTGTTGCTAATTTATTTCTTGAATATTAGTATAACTTGTAATTTGTTTTGGGCTCTATGACCCGGAATTTTGTTTTTATCCCAGATGTTGGATATTTATACTGTGGGTTTATTTCATTATTATTGAAATTTATCTTGTTTCATGTGGTTATATTTTCCTGCGTGGTTGTACTTTGTTGTTCTTATTGCTGAGTTGGTCTGGTACAGCTTATGGATGGTGTTTACATCATTCGCTGGGCCTACATTACGTACTCGTATTACTTATTTTGGAAAGCGGGGCGTGATAATTTTTGAAAATCACGGGGAGTTACACACACTCCGAAATTTATTTTGAAAATTGATACGCTCAAATACATGCACCAAAGCACGTGCGTCACACGCAAAACGCTGAAATACGAAAAATTGATTTTATTAAATGGAAAATTATTAAAATATATTCGAAAATAACATAAGAAAATAAATTTACTAATTTCATATATTTTACGACGTAATCACTACGTACGTAGAAAACACGTGCATTACACTTACAAAATTATCTTAATCAAAAATAGGGGAAATGAATTTCCATTTTATAAAATAGATTTTAAAAATAAATAATTGAAACTGTAACCCCTTTTTCCCATATCTGATTTTTTTTTTTCTACTGTATTTTCATTGCTGGTATTCTTGTATTCAATTTGAGATCCTATATTTTGTTTCCGTTCGAATAAAATTATTATTTTGTTCCAACTCAATTTTTGGTGCCTAAATCTTATTCAATTGTATGTCTGCTCTGCCCTTTTGTGTCGTTCTTCATGAAGAACGGGCTGTTTCATCTCATCTATCTCTTTATCCCCATTTTTAATACATTTTGACTAATTCTCTAGTTGGATCCATCTCAAACCGGATATCCTAATACCCGTTAACCCAAACCCTAACTATTTAACCCTAACCTACCCAAACCCTAACCCCTAACCCTAATCTACTGTTAAACCCCCAAGTTTACAGCCGCTCTCTCTCTCTCGCTCGTCTCCTTCAACCTCTCGCCCCCTTCCACCGTCGTCTCCTTCGCTCCCATCCACCGCCACCATCCGCCTCGCAACCACCCTCGCATCGCCACCCTCTCCTCGTCAACACCACCGCCATCTTCCACCGTCGTCCCCAACTCCATCGAGACCCCGAACCCATTTTGCCATTTCCCAATCTTTTTCCATTACCATTGCCAGCCACCTCCATCATCGCCTCGTCATCTCCTCACCGCCTCGCCACACCCAATACCTCACCACCACCGTCGCGTCCTTCACCTCCAAAGTCATCCCCTGCTCTCATCGCTCCCCTATTTCGAACCCAAAAACAGGGCTCGCCACCTCGACGCCATTAGCCATCGCCTGCCACTAGTCGCGCCGCCGTCCTCCTCGACGTCGCGAGCCTCGTGTCGCGTTGCCTCGCCGCTCGCCAGTGCCGTCGCAGTTCTCTCCATCTCTCTCCATGTCTGCCAATCAAGAAGAAGAAGCAGCAGTTAGGTTGGGATTTGATCTCAACCGTTGGATCTCCCCAAAATTGTGATCTGATCAGATCAGATCATCACCATCCATCTCAGCCGTCGGATTCGATCAGATTGTGATCATGATCAGATCTGATCCCTTCAGCCAGATCAGATCTTAGCCGTCCATCCGATCGTGATCCTCAGCTCAGATCTAAGCAGATCCAACCGCCCGATCGTTTTGATCTTGATCTTCCATCAAGATCCGCTCCAATCCGATCCATCCGATCTCGATCTTCGATCAACGCCTCATCCAATCAAGGCAAGTATTCATCTTGTACAAATTTTTGTTCTAGTACAAGCGTTTAATTTAAAAATACCGCAAATAGTTAGTAGTTGTGACTCCTCTTTAACTCGTCGTTGTTGATCAAATATTAATCCTCATCAACCTCATAATCTCAAGAGTCACAACAATTTCATTGTTATATTACAACTATTTGGACTCGTTTTATCACATAGATATACGAACACATGAAATTAAGGAACCCTAGATTTGTAGATATGTGTTATATCTTGTATGTGATGAACTTGCATCCATTTGAGTTGAGAAATAAATATTACTTGCTATTTGATAACCATAACCACGTATTTATATCACACATTAACCTAGACGCCTAATAACCAATTTTCATGCAACCTATACATGTAAGACATTCCCACATGTTGCTGTCCTAGACCTTACTATGCTGTATTGACCCCTTTTACTTCCGAATATGAACCTGAGCCATGAATAGTAAATGTAGCTCGAGATGTCTAGATGTCGATAGCCTCCGGAATTTTTGAATTCCAAGTTATGGTCTAGGAGATATCGCAGTTTTACTGCAGCTGCATCGTTAATCGCAGATTCGCAAAACTGCTGCACACCTTTAGTTTGCAAATTAATTTAACCATGTTAACAGTAAGGGTTTGACTTGAAATTTTATATGCTGTTGCTGGAAACCCTAAAGAACCTTCCCAAATTTTCTTAGAATTAATTAACAACATTTCAACACTGTTTTTCATGTATAAATTCGAATATGCACATTCTACCTGAACACATTAGCTTTGTAATTCGCTGTTTTGACACATGTTCCCACAACGTTCTCGTACTTTAATTATATGCGTTGGAATCGGGCAGGAGTCTAGTTTCTAGATCTCCTGACGGATCTACTTTTGCTATTTCGTAGCAACGGAAATCACAGTTTTGGTACAGCAACGTCGTGCTGTCCAGATTTGGGATTTTCGTTGTTCGTGTTATTCTTATTCATGTCGACCCTCGAGTATGTCATATAAATATCTTAAACTTCTCTCATGTCCATGACTATGATTTCTTGACTTGTTTCGCACACATATATGCTTGCTTGATAAAATAATAATAAGTAATAAGCCGGGGTTAAGGGAAAGACCATAATAGTGGACAATATAGGTAAGTATACTCGGAAGGAGGCCCGTGTTTCCCACTTGATACATGTCTCATGAACTAGTATATTATAAATCAATTCATGGACTAGTATATTATTGATCCATGAACTGGTATATATGTGATTCATGACTTGTCTTGCTATGACTTGACACATGAACTAGTTACATGATTACCCGATTCATAAGCATGACTTGCTTGATACTTGATACCTGAGTACACCGCCCTATAAACTTCATTACTAGGCCTAAACGAAATTTTTTTGTATGTAGCAACCACGTAGTAAAAAGATGAATGCATGAAGTGCTACCTAGATAGTAATAATTACAAGACTTGAACATGATACATGCTTACACGATACTTGACTACTTGATACATGAAACTTGAACTTGATACTTGTTCACTTGATACTTGTACTTGACAACTTGAAATTAGACTTGAGACTTGTTACCTGACACTTGTACTAGATGCCTGTCACTTGAGGTTATATATTCTTATATGTCACTAGTCACTTAATCTACTATTAGTGTTTGTTACCCAACCTGATCTCTTGAGTTGTCCTTCCTACTAGTTAGTTCTTGAACCTCCATTACTTGTTGTAACCCTATTATATTCTTGATTCCAAATTTTGTCCCATATTTCTTGTACTTGTTTTTACTATTTGTGGCCTTAACTTGTACTAAGGGCGTTTTCTCTTATTTTCTCTATTTTTTTCTTTTTATAATTATCAAGCAGACCTTGGAGACGAGTTGCCTACTGGAATCGATGAGCAGACGTTCTAAGCCTTGCTTGGTAAAAGCTTTCTTTAATCATTTCGTTTTGTAATTGAGTTATTTCATTTGTTGTTGCTTAAGATTTGTAACGGGCTTATGTTCCCAGTTTTACCTTTTATTCCAGACATTGAAAACTATTCGAATATTATTAATGTTTAAATTATTTTCTATTGCTTAATAAATTATTCATGCATGCTTGGTTGTATATATATCTTGTTATATTCTTGTTGTGATGCTGAGTCGATCCTGCAGCTTATGGATGATGTTAAAATCATTCATTGGGCTTCGTCACGCGCTCGCATTCCATATTTTTGGGAAGCGGAGCATGACAATGTTTTTAGTGGTATCAGAGCCAGGTTTGGCTAATGTGTTAGTTTGACTAATACATTAGACAGGTTTGACTCAGTCAGGATTAACTCAATATTAAACAAGCCATGCAACCATGTGAATAATTTGATAATCAACTTGATCTGGACACAAGTCTTATTCCATCCATTTTGATCCCTTCATATTCAATTCTTTGATTCATTGCTTCCTTCCATCTCTTGCAGTCATCCTGATTTGTTGATTCCTTATTGGGTACAAAATTTTTTTCTTTTTGTACCCATGTTCTTTTGCTTCCGGTGCAAGCAATCTCTTATTTCTTCTTGCCTCGTTAATTCTTTCTTTTTTCAACCCGTGTGTCGTTCATTGCTTTCACTGCCTTGCATTCATTTTTATTTTTTGATTCATATTGAGTATCATATTGGATATTTCTTCCCTGCTATATTCTCTTCAATTCCGATTTTGCCCCTCGTCCTTCTTCCTTCGTATTCAATTCCTTAATTTCCTTTTTGTTCCTTCTAGTCATCCTCCTCTTTAACTCTTTATTGGGTATAACTTCGTTTTTCGCCTACCTATTTTTCTCTTTATAATTATTTTTCTCGAATACTTTCTATATTTCGATTATTAATTGTTATATTTATTTTTCGATCTTCTATAAAAATGTTTTTCAACAAAGATTTTGTTATTCCGACCAATTGTGTATTTTAACTTCACTTTTCATTTTTGATCGACTATATATTTCTACTGGATTATTTTGATAAGATAAATTCTTATTTTGTTGTATAATGCTGTTATTACTACTATTATTATTGCTATTATTTTCATTATCATTACTAGTATTATTATGGTTGTTACTACTATTGATATTCTTATTGTTGTTTTCATTATTTTATTATTATTGTTAATATTCGATTACTTCCACAAAAATGTTGGGCCCAAACTATATCTTGTCTTGCATTATTACTTTTACTAGTGTTGTTAATATTTTAATATTATTGTTAATATCATTATTATTGTGATCATTCTTTTTGTGATTACTGTTATTATTATTGTATGATCATTGTTATATTACAACTACTTGGACTCATTTTATCACCTAGATACATGAACACATGAAATTAAGGAACCCTAGATATGTGTTATATCTTGTATGTGATGAACTTGCACCCATTTGAGTTGAGAAATATATATTACTTGCTGTTTGATAACCATTACCCTATATTTATATCACACATTAACCTAGATGCCTAATAACCAATTTTCATGCAACCTATACACGTAAGACATTCCCACATGTTTCTGTCCTGGACCTTACTATGCTGTTTTGACCCCTTTTACTTCAGAATCTGAACTGAGCCCTGAATAGTAAATGTAGCTCTAGATATCTAAATGTCGATAGCCGCCGGAATTTTTGAATTCCGAGTTACGGTCTAGGAGATATCGCAGTTTTACTGCAGCTGCATCGTTAATCGCAGATTCGCAAAACTGCTGCACACATTTAGTTTGCAAATTAATTTAACCATGTTAACAGTAAGCGTTTGACTTAAAATTTTATATGCTGTTACTGGACACCCTAGAGAACCTTCCCAAATTTTCTTAGAATTAATTAACAACATTTCAATACTGTTTTTCATGTATAAATTCGAATACACACATTCTGCCTGAACACATTAGCTTTGTAATTCACTGTTTTGACACATGTTCCCACATGCTTCTCGTACCATAATTATATGTGTTGGAATCGGGCAAGAGTCTAGTTTTTAGATCTCCTGACGGATCCACTTTTTCTATTTCGTAGCAATGGAAATCACAATTTTGGTACAGCAACGTCGTGCTGTCCATATTTGGGATTTTCATTTTTGTGTTATTCTTATTCATGTCGTCCCTCGAGTATGCCATATAAATATCTTAAACTTTCCCATGTCCATGACTATGATTTCATTTGTTGTTGCTTAAGATTTGTAATGGGCTTATGTTCCCAGTTTTACCTTTTGTTCCAGACATTGAAAACTATTCGGATATTATTAATGTTTAAATTATTTTCTGTTGCTTAATAAATTATTCATGCATGCTTGGTTGTATATATATCTTGTTATATTCTTGTTGTGATGCTGAGTCGATCCTACAGCTTATGGAAGATGTTAAAATCATTCGCTGGGCTTCGTTATGTGCTCGCATTCCATATTTTTGGAAAGCGGTGCGTGACAGAAACACAGAAAATATCACCCGTAGCGGTGGAAAAATACGTGATCGATACATGCATCAAAACACGTAAAAGGCGCGTAAAATATCAAGATTGAAATATATAGGATAAAATCAATACGGGAAATGCATAAATAGTCAGAAATTAAGATACGTAGTGAAAACACGTTACAAAATATACGTGCATAACACATGAGGGCAAAATTGTAATTTCCAATTTTGCGGGGTGTTACACTCTCCCCCCTTAGAATAATTCCGTCCCCAGAACTTGATAGGGTAAATGTTGTATTTTGTACATGTCAAAGAAAATATCTTTTATAGTATATAGAAAACTACAAACTTTAAGAAAAATAAATGTAGTATAAAAATACACAACAAGGAAAAACAATACAATTCTTTATAAGAAAATTTCGAGTATCAAAATTGTACAAGAACGGAACGAGAAAACTAGGGAAAATACCATAAGGAAATAAATATGAACATAAAGATAGAATAGAATGAAAGAAGTTTTCATACAAACTACTATTAGGGAAAACATTAGATAAAAAGAAGAATCAATTAAGTCTTTAATTGCGGAATAGTTTGGAAAACAATGCAATAAAGCGAAACATAGTCGATGGGTAATTTATAAATAGGTTTAGTAGTCAAAATCTTTCAAAGTGAATAGCGATAGTGTAACACCCCGAATTTTAAATAAGGATAAATTCGAGATTTCACAGGATCTTTACTTCACTTCGTACAATTTTACAAGGAATTTTTAAAACTTTTTCAATACTACGTCAGAGTTCCTTTACACTTGGTTTTTACACAGCGGAAGAAATAAAACTTACAACAGTTGAAAGACAAAAACATAATTTGTACAATTTTACATCATTTGCAATATTTTTAACTTTCATATAGCAATAGCATATCCACTTTATAACTCCATGAATGGTCCTTTACCTGCATGTCAATCTGTGGGCACGTCAGTTACTTACAACTGACGAAATGTTATACACGGCTATCCTCTCTATGCCGGGAATAGTATAACGATCTCATACTTTAACAAATCACAAAAAAAAGATTGAATGAACAAGTAAAGTGTCAAGGGTGATTATTCTAAATATAAGTGTATGTCATGCCTTAATGCCTAATGCACACAATTCTACACTAGGATGACATTAATGCACACTTGTTCAGATTCTATGCATCCCATACTACATAGGTCTGAGGGCAAGTGCCTACGTACTCCACATTGAAGGGTTCGATCCCTCGCCATGAGACTACTCAGTAATAAAACAAGTTTTAGAGTTATTTCACAGATACGGATCTCAGCCTCCCTGGCTATAATAACAGATCCCAGCCTCCCTGGCTATTATATCGTGAGAATAATCCCGTAAATGCCCCTCTAGCCCCGGTATATACATATTTTTTGGAGTATGGTAAACATCCGCCGACTACCCTAAGTCCCGGATAAAATACAGTCCATCTCCTACGAAGCAACCACAGTCCACCAACTGGGTCTATAGCCACGGAGATCCACCACCGACTATATAGAAGCACCCATTTACGTTTGCACAAGTCTATTACATCTTCACCTAAGTGCCTAATTATTTTTAGTTCAAGACATGAATATGTTATCACCCTAGAATAAGTTTTACCTCATACCGGATTTATTCACAAAATACGAGATCGCCCGACGGCATTATCTCAAAATCAAGTCTCAAAATCTTTCTTTCAAAATTACCGGTAACCGAGGTCTTACTAATTCTAAATCATAAACCTTTCATGTGCAAGAAACATGGGTACACATACCCTTTAAAAATCATGTCTTAACTTATTATATTCATGTCTCTAACTTATCCATAATTTGTTCTATGTCTCATTTTAACACTATTCATAATAATAATTCTTTTTCATGAAACCATTTCATTCAACAAAATTTTATCCCTTTCACAAACATGATTTTATCACTTGCAATCTCATTTGCAATTTAAATAATCAAGTATGCAACACAAATGAATAATCCCATCAAAGACAATTAATTTACAAATCTACATTTTACTTTTCTTCTAATGATGCAAATCATATTCTTCAACAATTTAGTTTTTGAAGACAAATATCAATACATCTCGAAGTTACTATTATTATCTCAAATATACATGAAAAGTTCTAAAACTATTTTAAAATAATTCCATTTTATTTTATATGAATACTAGAATTTATTCTCAAATCTTTACTCAAAAATTTCTCTTTTTAGTTCTTAAAAATCTCAAAACTATTTTGATTATATTATGTAAACAGTGGGTCTTTTCACAAATTTTAATTAGCATTAGAAATTCTTAATTTACAATTAATCCCATTTAAAAAAAATGTATGATAACACTGGGCTTCGAACCCGTGAAGCCCAGGCAGCAAACCAAAGAAGCACACGCAACCACTAAGTCCATTTGGACTTGTTGTCACAACTACAAACTAAAAACCTTTTCACATCGTCCTCAATCTAGTGTTCATTAAAAAAGATTATACAAAAGAAATGTTTCGCCCATACTGAGTATCGAACCCAGGCCCAACAAGGAAGCAGCGCAAGGCCGAGCCAACAGGCCAATTGCGCCCAACACCCTAAACTCGTTTCGTAGGTTTTTGACCCAATTTTCTGTTATTTTATTGTTTTTCATAAAACTAGATTTTTCATTTGATCAATCTTCTCCACTAGTCTCCAAATAGTTTATTTGGACTGAAATTTATTTATTACAGAAATTCATGTGTTTAAAAACTTATATTTAATAATATCTAAATTTCAAATCTCTCTTTCTTCTCTTTTATTACAAGAATGTAGTTCATCATTTTAAACAACTAGAAAATTTGTATTACTTTTCTACAAGTAACAATAAGTTATGTATACCCTTTTTCTATACAAAATTTCTTCTTTAAACATAAGGGAAATTTCTTCAATTATTTTAACAATTACTAGTTAACATACCAATGACAATTTCTTTTTATTTTAAAATTTTCAAACCACATGACAATACTTTGTTTCTTAATTAATAATAACACTTCCACAAGTTGACATACATAAAAAAAGGAAAACATGAATTTTATCTTCTAATTATCACATCAAATTTATACTACTCATTAATCATAATAGCATGCTAATGTATGACAAATAATCAATCAATTCTTTTTCTCATTAACCCCTAACATGACTTAATTTATTAATCATACATGAATTACTTATCATTCTCATCTCATACCATAGCATAGATCATATAAGAAATTCCATACTACTCATTATTTAGTACTTAGCATACATTATTCTAAAATTAGAAAGTATAGGATCACCCACCTTGATTGAAGCTTGAACGATTGAAAGAATGATCACCACTTCTAGCTTCAAGGATTCCTAGCTCTTCTCCTCCTAGCAATGGCATCCAAGCACAAAACTATCTTCTCTCTTTCTTTTTTTTATTGGTGTGGACAAAAGAGAAGAGGATGGGGCTATTTATAGGATTTTGCTAGGGTTCAAATTGCATAATTTCACACCTAATAAATTGCTAAATTTAATTTGCTAACTCTTCATATACATAACTCCCCTAACTCCTCACTTTTCATCTTCTCACCTCTCAAAAAAACCCCAACTCCCAAAACTCTTCACATGCTAAAACTCCCTCCCGGATTACCAAAAGACAACCCGGTCAAGCATGGGTGAAACCGGCCACATATAGTGTACAAATGTACACACAACCATACATTGTTATTTTGGTTCTTACCGTGTGGGCCCTCTCACTTCAAAACCGAACAGACACTTATCACACTATACACAAATTCATTCATCATATCAGCACACATATTTAACTATATATATATACAATACTATATATACTCTGTATAATATGTATACATTATTACTAGTTTCCCATTTATATAAGTCAAATATATATATACACTATACACTACATAATATATACGTGCTACTACCATTATATTAGTTCTTTAAATTACGGAGTGTTACACACTCCGAAATTTATTTTGAAAAGAAATATACCAAAATATGTTCGCCGAAAACACGTGTATCGCACGAAAAATATAAAAATGCGAAAATTGACTTTATCAATAAAAAATTATTACATATAATCGAAAACAATATAAGAAAAATATATTTAATAATTTTATGTATTTCATGATGAAATCACAATACGTAGAAAGCACGTGCATTATACATGCAGAAAATCGAAAATGCATTTTAATCAAAATAGGGGGAAAAATAAATTCTCATTTTATAAAAATAGATTTGAAAACATAAAATAAATAATTGAAACACAGAAATTATCACCCGTGGCGGCGGAAAATATGTAATTAATACGTGCATTGAAAACACGTAGGAAACACGTAATATACAAAGATTGAAATAATATATTTTTGTTGACTCAAGATAGGAAAAATCAATACGGAAAATGTATAAATAGTACGAATCCAAAATATGTAGTGAAACACATTATAAAATATACGTGCGTAACACCCAGGGGCAAAATTGTAATTTTCAATTTTGCGGGGTGTTACAGATAGAGTAATAAAATCGCAAAACTGAATTGGTACTGCAATTTTAAAAAAGAAAATGTTTGGAAGATTCAAGAGCATGAAATTTAGTTAAAATCATAGACAACATAAGATGATTTATATGTTAGAAAATAATTTGTAAGGTAACTACAACAATTATACATATCATTTGGAAATTAAGGATATGGAAGTCATACATTGAAATACTTTCGAACTGTCAAGTAGTGCAAGAAAACCAATGTACAAAATTATATATGTACTTAGGCGCAATTTTATTTATTTTTTGGGTGAAACTATCAATAGCATGATACGAAAATTATAAATAGTTTGTAGGAGTATAATCGCACATCATAGCAGAATAACACAACCTCGAAGTAATACGAAAATAATTATATAGAAATAAATCATGGATCATAGACAAAAATATAAAGATAAGTATATTTTGTTAGGCGAGTAGTCACCAAATCTAAGATAAGTTAAATAGTGAAATAAAACTCGATAAAGTGGTATGAAATGCTTACTCATGAAAAGATTCAAAATAAAGAAGAAAACGACAAGATAGTTGTTGTTAAGTAGTAAATATGCAAAATAAGACAGATATAGAAATTAGTATAATGCCAGGTTGCAAAATAGTATAAGCTAGTACAAAAATAGAATTGGGGTAAGTAAATATTATAGAAAACAAATAGGGGTTATAAAAGTAGACAATCTCCTTCTAGTGTAGGTTCATCTCGTTGGCATTCAACTGCAGACTTGCCTCTATGATCCCAAGTTGCAGAATTGTCCTCTATGACATCCGACTGCAGTTTGCCTTCTGGACATTCGGTTGCAGTTTGTCTCCATTGACGTCTAGTTGCATATTTGCCCTCTCGACATCAGGTTGCACCAAAACAGGAGATGGAAAGATGTAATCTTCCACGTATACTTGGATATTTGGTGTTTAATAAAATATAGTATTATGTTCGAAATCATTGATATAAAAGTGGATGAAAAGTTGCAAATGAAGTAGGAAATTACAACGACAAAAATATTAAAATAGTCTTTAAATATAGGATATACAAAATTTGTAGAAATGAAAAATGATTTATATTATTAAGACAAAAATAGTGTAAAGCATATGCACGAGACGAAAACACAATTGAAAGCAATAGTTATGTAGTGTATGTATTGTATTGAAGAAGCTATAAAATTAATAAGTAGCGAAAGGTGATTATAACAGAACAAATTAGCAATTAATATGTAATAACAATAGTATCGAATATAGACAATAAAATAAAATGGTAGTTCATATTTATATAGGTAGAAAATTTCAATCTTAAAAATATATTGAAATATATAAGGCAATATGAGGAAACGGAAAAAATATAGCATCACAAAACCAAATCATATAAAATGAGTGTACATAAGCAATTTATAAGTAAAACTCAAAATATAATAGAAATAATAATCGAAGAAAATAAAAGTTTCAATAATACGAAAAGTAGTAACAAACGTGAATGGATAAACATAAAGTGACACAAAACACGAAGGACAAATCTTTAAGATTGAGAAACAGATAAAACAAGTTCAAAAGATCAAGACTAAGAATGATAGTCAAAATATATTCAATTGATTTAATAATATAAGAAAATATTTATTTGAAGAATATTGAATGTTGAAAAATACTAGGATAAAAATCCACGAAAAAATAATTTGAAAGGAAAATGTGTAATGAATGTAGGTCCAAGCCAACCACGCTTCCACTGCGCCATTCTATACCTAAGGAAAAATATGCTCGCATACACTCTCACATCAATGTATACGAGGAGAATCATCATGAATGAAATTGAATGCAAGCTCAATAACAACTTTCATTCACGACTCCAGCCATCCAAAAGGAAGAGAAAACATCAGCCTTAAGCAACACAAACATAAGTTTAAATCTCTATAAGTTGAAACTCTCACTCTAATGTCCACTCTAGGGTGTCGTTCCTTATAAATTTGTACTACTTGTGAAGCCTGCTCTGGTACCATCTGTAACGCCCCGAATTTCAAATAAGACCGAATTCGAGATTTCACAGGATCTTTACACTTCACTTCGTATATTTTTACAAAGAAATTAAAACTTTTCAACATACATCAGAGTTCTTTACATTTGTTTACACAGCGGAAGAATAAAAGAAATGCAACATTGAAAATAAAATACAACTTTGTAACTTTATTAATGTAAGTCATCAACTGCATCATAACATCTTTACTTCTTCATAAACAGTCCATTACCTGCATATTAAGTTGTGGGCACGTCAGTCACTTACAACTGACGAAAATATTATATTCGGTCATCCTTTCTATGTCGTACATATAACGATCTCAAACTTTAACAAACCACAATAATTGAAAGAATAATAAAGTGTCAAAAGTGATTATTCTAAACATGTAAGTGTATGCAATGCCTTAATACCTAATGCACATATTTTTATACTAGGATGACACTAATTGTAACACTCCGAATTCCAAATAAGAATGAATTCGAGATTTCACAGGATCTTTACTTCACTTTGTACAATTTTACAAGGAATTTAAAACTTTTCTCAATAATACATCAGAATTATAGTACACTTTGTTTACACAACGGAAGAATAAAAGATTACAATAAAATAAATACAACATCTTTAAATAAGAATAGTATCAGCATATCTACTTTATTGCTTCATGAACTTCCATTACCTGCATGTAAGACTGTGGCACGTCAGTTGATTACAACCGACGAAATGTTATACACGGCTATCCTCTCTATGCCGGAAACAGTATAACGATCTCATTACTTTAACAAATCAAAGAAAGATTGAATGAATAAATAAAGTGTTAACATTGTGTCTATGCTAAACATGTAAGTGTATGTCATGCCTTAATGCCCAATGCACACATTTATACTAGGATGACACTAATGCACATTTGTTCGGATTCTATGCATCATATACTATATAGGTCCGACGGCAAGCGCCTACGTACTCCACAATAAAGGGCTCGATCCTTCACCATGATAACTACCCGGTAATAAAACAAGGTTTAGATCATTCCACGAATATGGGTCCCAGCCCGATGGCTATTTTAATGGTTCCCACATCATGCGAATCATTCCGCAAGTGCCCCTCTAGCCCCGGTATACGTATATACTTTGAAGACTGTAAACTATCCGCCCGACTTTGCCAAGTTCCGAATTTAAATATAAACAAAACCCGTCTCCCACAGAGTAACCTCAGTCCGACGACTGGGTCTATAGCCACGAAGATCCACCGCCGACTATATAGAGGCAATCCACTTACGTTTGTCCAGGTTTATTACATCTTCACCTAAGTGCCTAATTGATTTTTAGTTCAAGACATGAATGTGTTATCAATCCTAGAATCAGTTTTACCTCCTACCGGATTTGTTCATAAAAATTATACGAGATCGCCCGACGGCATTATCTCGAATCAAGTCTCAAAATCTTTCTTTCAAAATTACCGGTGACCGAGGTCTTACTAATTCTTAATCATAAACTTTCTTGCACAAGAAACATGGGTACGCATACCCTTTAGGAATCATGTCTTAAACCTAGATGATTTCATCTTTCAACTCATTTCATAGCTTAAGCAATGTCTTATTTTAGCACTATTCATGATTCTTTAATAATAATGAGTCTTTTTCATGAACAAACTTCATTCAACATCGATCTCTTTAAGAACTTAAGTGCAAATAACCAATTCGCATTTCAACATATACTAGTACTCTAACTTCGCATAAGTAAATCATCGCTTCAAAAGAAATTTATTCACATCGATAATTTATTCTCCTTCTGCCAATAAATTTCATTAATAGTTGTCAAAGCTCATTTTTTATTTCTCATTTTGCTCATTTTTAGCATAAATCAATGTCCCAAAAATAATGTCTTGCAAGTGTCTATTTTTGCTTTTCAATAAAAAAAAAAATCTTTAAAATTATTTTCTATAAATTCTTCATCATGTTTTATGAGTACTAGGATTTTTCTCAAATTTTTCAATTGCATTAGAACTACCTAAATGTATTAAAACCCCCCCAAAAAAAATAATGTGCTCTCCCTGGGTTTCGAACCCGAGCCAATATAGCCAGCGCCCAAATCAGAGCATGCCAACCATAAAGTCCATATGAACTTATTGTTTTGATCCCTCATTGAAAACCTCTTATGCCCCCTTCTCGATTAATTTATTTCAAAAAAATCAACACAGTAAAAACAAAGTTTGGGTTATCAAGTTTCGAACCCTTCCCAACCAGGAAGCAGCGCAAAACCAAGCCAACTGGCCAAGTGCGCCCAACGTCTCACAGGGAACTCGAGTGGGTTTTATTCCAACTTTATGATGTTTCATTATTTTACAAAAAATCAATTCTTCTAGTTTTGATCTAATCTTTTATTTAGTTGAAATAGACTTATATAAACTGAGATTTATAATAGTAACTCACTGTCTTGTGGATCATACAAAATAAAATAACTCACAATTTTACATTCGCTCTTTCTAGCATATTGTACTTTTATAAAAGGGAAAAAGGGGTATGAGCAACTTGCTCATTTAGTAAATGAGCAATTGATGAGGTGGCATGCATGTGATTGAGAAATTCTAAAAGTGATTAGTTGCTCAATGTATCACATGCATGCCACTTCATTAATTGTTCATTTATTAAATGAGCAAGTTGCTCATATCCCTTTTACTCTTTATAAAAATCTAATTTGTTCCATAACAACAACTTTATTTTCTTTAACTTACTTATCAAGAAGTATCTTCAATACTTTCATACAAATTAAAATTTTGTACAAAGGACCAAATGTATCTCTAGTTCAACCATGGATATTTCAAGTATTTCTTATGCGAAAACTAGTGTGTTTACCAATGTCGACGTGTCAAAATTTCACAAAACAAAATTCATCTTTCTCTTCTTTTTAAGCATTAATTCACAAAAATATTCTTTAATCATTATCCATACTTATCATAGTTTTGACAAGCAAGAATTGCAAACATTCTAACATGATCCATATGATACTTAGCATGGTATTAATTTGTTCACTACTTTCAACAAGATCATTATATTTTACTAGCATGGATTCTACGAATATCTTATTTAACTCATATTACTCTTTAAACTAATTTAGCATGTAAGTTCTACTTTAGAAAGCATGAGAACACCCACTTTAATTGGAGAATGAAAACTACAAAAGAAAAAGGGCTCCTAGCTCCACAAGCACTTCTAGCTCCTAGCAAGGCCTCCGACTTCTCCTCCTAACAATGGCTCCAAGCACAAGAACTCTCACTCTCTTTCTTTTCTTTCTCTCTTTCTTTTCTTTCTTTCTCTCTTTCTTTCTTTATTTTCTTTTCTTTTCTTTTTGATAATATTTTTGGTGCAATGAGAAAGAGAAAGTAGGGCGCTATTTATAGGGTTTTGGGAGGGTTTATTTTGCATATTATCCGCCCCTAATAACTCTCCTAATTAACTCCTACAACCCCTCACCACCTAAACTCCGAAAACCTACAGCCTTTCACCTTGCCAACTCTTCATGTTTGCAACTCCCATAACCTACAACCTTCTCCCTCCCTCTCTTCATCAAAATCCGGTCACAAGGGTGTAATCCGGCCTCCTTTGTGTAGGTGTGTGCATGCACACATGCACACACAAATTAATTTCAATCTTATAACTTTAAATATGTACTAACTTTTGTAACTTGCTATGTATTAGTGTACACTTAGCTTTATTTGTGATTTTATTAGTGGGCTAGCTTAATAGGCTCATCAATTAATTAATTAGTTTAATTACCTAGTGGGCTCTTCTCCTAATGGGATAGATTCTAATCTTTTGGTCCATGGATTAACTAAAAAGGCTAAATATAACTAATGCATGTTTAAAATAGTAAAATGGGAATAAACAAATGAGAATAAAAATTTACACGTGCATCATACGTGCAAAAATCAAAAAAATAAATTTTAATCAAAACAGGGGAAATAAGTTTTCATTTTATAAAAAGAGTTCGAACACGTAAAATAAATAATCAATACATATAGAAATATCACACTTAGTGATGGAAAATATGTAATTGATATGTATATCGAAAACACATAGAAAGCACGTAAAAATACAAAGATTGAAATATTATGTTTTTTGTTGACTCAAAATAGGGTAAAATCAATACAGGAAATGCATAAATAGGTAATCAAAATAGGCAGTGAAAACACGTTACAAAATACACGTACGTAACACACGATGGCAAAATTGTTATTTTCAATTTTGTGGAGTGTTACACTAATGCATACTTGTTCGGATTCTATGCATCCCATACTACATAGATCCGAGGGCAAGCACCTACGTACTTCACATTTAAGGGTTCGATCCCTCGCCATGAAAACTACCTAGTAATAAGACAAGGTATAGATTATTCCATGAATATGGATCTCAGTCCCGGAGTCCACCGTCAGACTGTTATAACAGATCCCTCATCATGCGAATAATTCCGCAAGTGTCCCTCTAGCCCCGGTATATATATATACATTGGAGTATGGCAAACTATCCGTCCGACTACTCATGATCCCAGAGTCCATCGCTGATCAGTCATCATAATCCCAGATTTAAAAAAAAGTCTGTCTCCCACGGAACAACCACAGTGACGAATTCCACTGCTGACTGGGTCTATAGCCACGGAGTCCACCGCCTGCTGTATAGAGGCAACCCACTTATGTTTGCCCAGGTTTACTACATCTTTACTCATGTGCCTAATTATTTAGTTCAAGACATGAATAAATCTCCAAACATAGAATTAGTTTTACCTCCTACCGGACTTAATCAGCATTTACCGAGATAGCTCCACGGCCATATCTCAAAAATATATCTTAACACTTTTCAATTCAATAGTGCCGGTACCCGAGGTCTCACTAACTCTAAATCACAAATTTGTCATGTACAAGAATCCATGTGTAACACCCTAGATTTTCATTTATGAAGATTTTGTGATTTTACATGTTTTGCACGTATAATTTCATTTGTATAATTTCTCGTATAAAATATATTTCTTATATAGTAATTGTTCCTCTTTATTTTCCAAAAAAAATTATTTTCCTTAAAAGCCAAATTGAAATCTAAGCCTAATTGTCTTTTTAAGCCCACTCTATTAATTAATTAATTTAATTATTTAAATCCATGGTTAAATTGGCCCATTAGTGAGCCCATTTAACTTATTTCTCTTTTAAAAATAATCCAACTTGTAGTGTAAACTCTTTTCATGAACAATTAAATTTTTATTCACATGTACACTTGTAAGGAGAGGGTACTAGTTGGCACGTGCATGCACTAGGGTGTGCATTGCAAACTTTCCCCACAGGCCGGATTGTAGATGGAAGGAGTAGGAGAGATGGAAGTGGTGGAGAAGAGGTTGTTCATCATGGGTAGTTTTTATAACTCCCTAGTTCATCTAGACCATTGATATCTAACCATTTGATCACATCCTAGCCCTACATTCACCATAAAAATTTGTATAAATACCCCTCCCTATACTCTTCATTCCCACACTTAAAATTTTTGAAAGAAAAGAATAGAAAGAAAAAAAAGAGAAGTAATTTTAGTGAGACAAAAGATTAAGGAGTTATAATATTGTGTGATATTGTGTTCTTCATCCAAGGAGGAGGCCGGCATTTTCAAGGAACAAGAAAAGGGAGCTCGGGTTGCTTGCATCACTAGGAGGGGAGTCAATTTGGTGGCTTGATCTAGGAGGAGAAGGCTTTGCTCGATCGTTGTAGGAGATCTTTAGGAGTTTGTTTGTTTTTCTCTCCATCAAAGGTGAGTGATTCTCTTACACTTCTAATTAGGTTCATGCTATAATATAGTTGATGCAATTGAAAAGAAACATAGTTATTCTAGCCATGTGTTATGAGAATGAGACAAATTAGAATGCTTGATTGTGTGTGAAAAGAATGATAATTAGTTGCAAATTTTGATAGTTAGTTTAATATTGATCATGCTACCATGCTTAAATTGATGATTTGTGCTATACTAAGGAGACATGATTGTATGCTTAATTGGATCGAAATAATAATCATGCTTAATGGTGATTTTGCTATCTCAATTGTTAATAATGAGAAAAGAGAGATTTGTTACTGAAATGATTAAGCAACAATAATAATCATAATAAAAAAGAAATATGAGAAGTTTGAACGCAACCTTACAAAAGAAACTATAGTATGTGTTTATTGAAATTACAAGACATAATCGTTTTAGAGGAAAAATCACATTTTTATGCCAAAAATTAAGTTTTCAGTTACTGGTATTTTCGATGTACATAAAAATTAGATTCTGGAAATTTTGATTGTAATTGGCGAAGAAACGAAGTGGAAACTAGTTTTTTTAAAAATAAAAATCGAATCAATGAAATTCGGATCAAAACCCTTAAAACCTAAACCAAATCAGCTTAGTCACTTGGACTAATTGGCTAGTAGGTGCGCTTGGG
Organism: Hemerocallis citrina; assembly: GCA_017893485.1. Lineage (NCBI taxonomy): Eukaryota > Viridiplantae > Streptophyta > Magnoliopsida > Asparagales > Asphodelaceae > Hemerocallis > Hemerocallis citrina. The sequence goes on from CM030366.1 coordinate 65,570,949, forward strand.
TGTGCTTACTGTAGCGTGGGTCTTGTCTTGGGTCTCGGGTTCGAAACTTAGCCTCACTTTTGATTTTAATAATTTTTTGGGTAAAAACTGAGCGCTAGAAATGAGCTCTTTTGGATTCGAGTCCTCTCTGTGACGTGGTTGCGCCCTGTCTCTTCTGGTTAGCCCGTGCGCTGGCTTTGTCTGTGGTTGCTAGTTCGATTCTAGACTTTGGCATGATTAAACCCCTTTTGGATTTTTAATGTTTTTGTGATTTTTTGACTAAAAAATATAAATTCGGGAAAAATCTGATAATTGTTATAAAAATATATAGACCTCTTGAAAAATATTTGTACACTATTTTGACTTGAATTAAATAGTGTGAGAAGAAAAAAAATTTGAGTAGAACCTTGTAAAATCGATATTTGCATAAGTATAAGAACAAAAGTGATTTTTGAGTTATACTAAATTTATAAAAGAGAATTTTGTATAACAAGAACTTGAAGTGTGTTCATTATGGATTTTGATATTATCTTGGGTAATGTATGCATTGAAAGTTAAATGAAAAATATGATTTTGATTTTTGGAAAAAAAGAAATAACAGTATGGAAATTAAGTGGAATTATTGAGACTTATTTGTTTGAATGAGAATGTTATAATTTAAATTGAACATTGAATTAAGAAAAGGAAATGGATATTTATTTGAACAATGAAAAGACTATATGAGTATGAGAACTTAATTTTTGTGGATTATGAATTGAAATTGAGAACTAGAGTGTAGCTAAGCCTCATACCGGCCCTGAAAGGAAATATGTTGAAATAAAATTTGAAATGAAAAGACCAAGATTGGGTCACGTTGTATAAATGGTTAAGACCGGTATAGTGAAAAGGCTAACTCTAGAAAATTGATTTTTGTTCATGATTCAAATAACTAAGGACTAGATACATAGTGAAGACGTGATGAAAATAAGAGAAAAACACGAGTATGAGGGCATCAGAGCTACTGTGTGAGAATATTCACAGTCTATCTTCACGATGCGTCGTGACATGACGAGGATATGTCTCCAGGAGTCCGTACCGCAGGCGACGCTCGTGGGGTGTTTGGTGACTGCGGGTGGTGTCATGTCCCATGACGGAGGCTGAATTGTTCATAGATTTTCCACGATGCGTCGTGACATGACGTAGGATTCCCCTCCATGCTATATGCACATGTGCTCGTAACTCATAGAACATCTAGGATACTTATCGTAGTTACAGTAGTAGTTTATGCCATAGCGAGGGATTGAACCCTACAAGATGAAGAACGGTTAAGGGCTTGCTCTCAGACCTATGTAGTATGGGATGCATAGAATCTGAACAAGTGCACATTAGTGTCATCTAATATAAATAACTGCATTAAGGACTAAGTGCACCGCACAACACAATAGTCCCTTGTAGTTCTGTTTGTGATCAAGTTTGTGGTTTGTTTAAGTATTTGAGAATCGTTATACTATTTTCGGCATAGAGATGATAGCCGTGTATAATATTTCGTCGGTTGTAAGCAACTGACGCGCCCACAGTTTTTATGCAGGATTAAGTGATTAACAAGACTAAAGAATGCATGCTGATTAAAGATTGATTCAAGTGCTGTACATTTCAATTTATGTAAATTGTTGTAAATTGCTTCCGCTGTAAATATGTAATGTAAATGTAAACTCTGATGTAACAAAAAAAAGTTTTTATTTCCTTGTAAAATTGTACGAAGAGAAGTGTAAAGATCCTGTGGAACATCGAATTCAGTATGTTTTGGAATTCGGGGTGTTACAGATTGGTATCAGAGCCACACTTCCAAGTAGTACAAATTTATAAGGAACGACACCCTAGAAGTGGACATTAGAGAGTGTGTTGAGTCTAGAGATTTAAATGTAAGTCACTTACATTTGTGTTGCTCTATGATTTATGCTTCTTCTTCTCCTTTCTCTAAGATGGCGGACCACTTCCACCCAGCTGGAGATGACGATTGGCACATAGTTGACGAGGACTACTACCCCGGGCAAGCTGATTCAGACGAAAAAGATCCTGAAGAATTCGAAGAGGAATGGCCTGAGTCCAGAGAGATCACTCCACCTCCGGATTCATCTGATGATTCCTCCGACGAGGAAGAACCAGTTCCGAGTAGTCTCATTGTGTCTCTTCAGATGTAGGTAGAGACTCAGAGGGAGAGAGCGGAGCTGCTGCAGGCACAGTGTGCGAAGTGCAAAGAGAGCATTGCAACTCTCAGTCATCATGTTTGGTAACTCGAGAAGAGGAAAAACATGTACGATGTACTGAAGAAGGAAGTGGCGGAACTACGGGAAGAGCTTCGAGAAGCCAAGAGGAACCATAGGAACTAGATAGTTGTATCTTCTTACTGCTTTCATTTGATGTCATAAATGTTTTAAATTCGAATGTATAAAGTTTGGAATTCAATGAAATGAAAAGTTGATTTAAAATTTATGTTTATACTTCGAATTTAATGGATCTTTTGCATCAGACTATGGCTAGAAGAGAAGCTCGAAATGGGGAAGGTCTGGACTTGAAAATGGAACTGCGAGAGTCTATCAAACCCTCAATGTCGTTGCCATGAATCAGAATCAAGGAAGGGGGCCTGCGAATCCAGTACCCGAAGCAATCAAACTCGTGGAATCATTCAAGCGGATGAAACTACTGGTATTTGAGGGGAAGTCAGACCCTGATGCGGCTGACAATTGGATCCGACAGGTAGAGACTATCTTCGAAGTCTTGGAGACCCCGGAGAGCAGCAAGGTGAAGTTGGTTGTACTGCAGTTCAAGAAGGATGCAGCTGTGTGGTGGAAGTTGATGAAGCAGATGATGGGAGATATTGTCCTTGGCTGGGAGGAATTCTTGGAGGAATTCCATAGTCATTATTTTTTATCGGACGTCCAGGAGAAGAAGGCCATGGAGTTTGTGGCGCTACAGCAGGGTGGCATGTCAGTTAGGGAGTATGAGATAAGATTCACTCAGCTCTCTAAGTATGTTCCCGAACTGGTGATGGACGAGGCAAAGAAGGCTCAAAAATTCGAGCATGGGTTGAGGCCAAGTTTGAGATCCAGGATGATACCCCTCGGTATCAGGAGGTTTGATAAGCTGGTCAAACGAGCTGTAGTCACTGAGGCAGATACGGAGCAATTCCATGCTGTTCAGAATCGGAGGACCAACTGGAATGTTGGGAAGAGGCCTGCATTTTTTGGCAGCTTCAGGGGACAGCCGCCGGCCCAGAGGTTCAAAACAACGGGAGCGAATGCTGTCAACGTAGTTGGGAGACCTGAAAACAATTGGGTGAGACCTCCTGTGGTGACTTGCTTCAACTGTGGTGAGACGGGACATTACAATTCTCAATGCCCCAAGCCGCAGAATGTCACCCGTAGTGGACCAACGCAGCAAGTTGGGAAGAAGTCGTACCAGCAGGGACGAGTATTTGTCTTGACTGAAGTTGACGCTGATGAGGTGGATCACGTCATCACTGGTATGAGGGAGGATGTTTAGGAGTGTTTTCTTTTGTCTCTTTTTCCCGCTTATTTAGTAGACTGTTATGTAACGAGTATGTGTTATGTAACAGGAAAACTTTATTTGAATGGAAAGAAAGTTGTTGTTTTGTTCGATACTAGATCCTCTCACACTTTTGTAACACCTAAATTTGCTAAAGTTTTGAGAGTCGAACTGAAAGTCTTTCCAGGCAAGGTCTTGGCAATATCTACTCCATCAGGAGAGACTCTAACTACTGATCGGTACTATGCGAACTGTGAGATCGTGATTGGGGACAGAATTTTCGGGATTGATCTGATCGAGCTGAATATCTTGGGAGTCGATGTGATCATTGGCATTGATTGGATGTCAGTGTACAGTGCAAGCATTGAGTGCAAGACCAAGGTAGTAACAGTGAAGGCTCCAGATGGACCTGAAGTCACTTTCTAAGGGAAGAAGAGATGTTCAGATTTGGTTGCTGCTATTAACCAGAAGAAAGGGATTCCTGTAGAGGTGCAGCAAATTCTGGTGGTTCGGGATTATCTGATTGTGTTCTTAGAAGATTTGCCTGGGTTACCCCCACATTATGATGTGGAGTTCAGCATCACTATTCAGCTAGGGAGTGCACTCATTTCCAAGGCACCATATAGGATGGCGCCTGTGGAGCAGCATGAGATCAAACGGCAGATTGAGGAACTGTTGGAGAAAGGCTTTATTCAACCGAGTGCACTGCCGTGGGGAGCACCGGTGTTGTTGGTAAAGAAGAAGGATGGTTCGATGAGGATGTACATCGATTACCGAGAGCTGAATAAGGTCACTGTTCAAAATAAGTATCTCATTCCACAAATTGATGACTTATTCGATCGTCTACAAGGAGCAGCTGTTTTCTCCAAAATAGATCTTCGATCAAGATACCATCAAGTTCGAGTGAAGGCTGAAGATGTGCATAAGACTGCATTCAGAACTCGACATGAGCATTACGAATTCTTAGTTATGCCGTTTGGAGTGACGAATGCGCCTGCAATCTTCATGGATATGATAAACCGAGTTCTGAGGCCGTTCATTGATTCTTTCGTTGTGGTGTTTATCGACAATATCCTTGTGTACTCCAAGTTATAGGAGGAGCACACAGAGCATCTGGCAGCAATTTTGAAGAAGCTCCAAGAGCATGAGTTGTATGCCAAGTTGTTCAAGTGCGATTTCTGAAAATCTGAAGTGGCATTACTGGGTCACATCCTTTCTAAGGAGGGAGTGGCAACTGATCCGCAGAAGATATAGGCGGTGAAGGATTTGGCAAGGCTACTACAGTGAAGGAAATCAGGAGTTTCCTTGGGCTAACTGGATACTACAGGAGGTTTATCTAGGGCTATGCTCAGATAGCCGTGCCGCTCACTGGTCTGACCAAAAGGAATGTGAACTTCAAGTGGACTGAGCAGTGCAAGGCAAGCTTTTAGGAGTTGAAGGAGAGGCTAACTACTGCACCCATTTTGGCTTTGCCTAGAGCAGGAGTTGAGTATGATGTCTACAACGATGCTTCACAGTGTGGGCTTGGTTGTGTCTTAATGCAGGAAGAAAAAGTAAACGCTTATTGGTCTAGGCAACTACGACCGCATAAGAAAAATTATTCGACTCATGATCTAGAGTTGGCTGCGATTATCTTTGCCTTAAAGCAATGGAGACATTACGTGTATGGTGAGAAGCTGAACATGTACACGGACCATAAAAGCTTAAAGTACATCTATCAACAGAAAGATTTGAATCTAAGTCAAAGAAAATGGCTGGAAGTACTTGAGGACATTCGTCCTCAGATTAATAACCATCTTGGGAAGGCTAATGTTGTTGCTGATGCACTTAGCCGCAAGAGCAATCTGGCTAGTTTGATTAAAACTCAGAGGCAGTTAGCAGAGGAGTTGGATCGAGCTGGTATTGAAGTTGTCTGTAAGGCTTAGGATCATCTTTAGCTCAAATGAGACTTCAACCAACGCTGAATGAAAGAATTATCGTAAGTCAGAAGGAAGATGCAGAGATTAAGAAGATGAAGGAGCATGTCAGTACTGGCAGGTTACCCAGATTTCAAATCAGGGGTGAAGTGCTGTGGTTTGGAGAGAAGCTGTGTGTTCCGGATCAAACAGAATTGTGGGAGAGCATTCTTCAGGTGGTACATGCTACTTTTTTGTCTGTACATCCTGGGAGTACCAAGATGTATAAGGACATTAAACATCATTTTTGGTCGTCAAGTTTGAAGCGGGATGTGGCCGAGTTCGTGGCGAGGTGTGAGATTTTTTAGCAAGTCCAAGCCGAGAATCAGAAACCCGGAGGTCTATTGCAACCGTTACCTATTCCGGAATGGAAGTGGGGATAACATCAGTATGGATTTCATCTCGGGTTTGCCCAAGAGTTCAAAGGACAATGATGCAATTTTGGTCATAGTCGATCGACTAACCAAGTCCACTCACTTCTTGGCGATGAAACTCACTTCGTCGATGGACAGATTGGCTGAGCTGTATGTTGGATAGATCGTCAGGCTTCATGGTGTTCTGTTAACCATTGTGTCTGATCGAGATGTGCGGTTTACTTTGTATTTTTGGAGGAGTCTTCAGACAGCTTTGGGTACCAAGACGGATTTCAGCACTACTTTTCATCCGTAGACGGATGGGTAGACCGAGAGAGTCAACCGTATTCTTGAGGATATGCTTCGGTGTTGTGTACTAGACTTTGGAGGCAGTTGGGAAAGGCATTTATCTCTAGTGGAGTTTGCCTACAACAACAGTTTTCAGACTAGTATTGGGATGGCAATGTACGAAGCTCTGTATGGCGGAAGTGCATAACACCTGTCTGTTGGTTCGAAGTTGGGGAGTGGCAGATGTTGGGCCTGAGATTGTGCAGCAGACCTCTGAAAAGATCTATTTAATCAAGAAGAGGTTTGTGGATGCTCAGAGTAGGCAGAAGAGCTATGCAGACTACCGGAGGAGGGACCTTGAGTTTGAGGTTGGTGACTTTGTCAATCTGAAGGTTTCACCTAACAAGGGTGTGATTCGCTTCGTTAGAGGTGGGAAGTTAGCTCCGAGGTTCATAGGCCCATACAAGATATTGAAGCGGATTGGAAAAACTGCTTACCGGTTGGAGTTGCCGGAAGAGTTATCTCAGGTGCACAATATTTTCCACTTGTCTATGCTGAGAGGTTATATTCTAGATCCGAGTCATCATTTGCTTGAAGTGCCGGAGGGTTTGCAGTTGGATCTGAGTTACATTGAGCTTCCGGTTGAGATTGTCGATCGTCGGAAGAAGGTCTTGAGGAACAAGACGATACCGATTGTCAAAGTAGTCTGGAGAAACCAGTTGGTTGAAGATGCTACATGGGAATCTGAGGAGAGGATGATGAAAGATCATCCTGAGCTCTTTGATTTGTATCTTTTTTTTTCTTTTCTTATCTCTTTGTTGTATTTCTTGTTTTCTCACTCTTTAAGTGTAGTTCCGGGGACGGAACTATTCTAAGGAGGGAGTGTTGTAATACCCTATATTTTCATTTATGAAAATTTTGTGATTTTATGTGTTTTGCACATATAATTTCATTTGTATAATTTCTCGTATAAAATATATTTCTTATATAGTAATTGTTCCTCTTTATTTTCCAAAAAAAATTATTTTCCTTAAAAGCCAAATTGAAATCTAAGCCTAATTGTCTTTTTAAGCCAACTCTATTAATTAATTAATTTAATTATTTAAACCCATGGTTAAATTGGCCCATTAGTGAGCCCATTTAACTTATTTCTCTTTTAAAAATAATCCAACTTGTAGTGTAGACTCTTTTCATGAACAATTAAATTTTTATTCACATGTACACTTGTAAGGAAGGGGTACTAGTTGGCACGTGTAAGCACTAGGGTGTGCATTGCACACTTTTCCCATAGGCTGGATTGTAGATGGAGGGAGTGGGAGAGATGGAAGAGGTGGAGAGGTGGTTGTTCATCATGGGTAGCTTTTATAACTCCCTAGTTCATCTAAACCATTGATCTCTAACCATTTGATCACATCCTTGCCCTACATTCATCCTAAAAATTTGTATAAATACCCCTCCCTGTACTCTTCATTCCCACACTTAAAATTTTTGAAAGAAAAGAATAGAAAGAAAAGAAAGAGAAGTAATTTTAGTGAGACAAAAGATTGAGGAGTTGTAAGATTGTGTGCTATTGTGTTCTTCATCCAAGGAGGAGGCCGGCATTTTCAAGGATCAAGAAGTGGGAGCTCGGGTTGCTTGCATCACTAGGAGGGGAGTCAATTTGGTGGCTTGATCTAGGAGGAGAAGGCTTCGCTCGATCGTTGTAGGAGATCTTTAGGAGTTTGTTTGTTTTTCTCTCCATTAAAGGTGGGTGATTCTCTTACACTTCTAATTAGGTTCATGCTAGAGTATGGTTGATGCAATTGAAAAGAAACATAGTTATTCTAGCCATGTGTTATGAGAATGAGACAAATTAGAATGCTTGATTGTGTGTGAAAAGAATGATAATTAGTTGCAAATTTTGATAGTTAGTTTAATATTGACCATGCTACCATGCTTAAATTGATGATTTGTGCTATACTAAGGAGACATGATTATATGCTTAATTGGATCAAAATAATAATCATGCTTAATGGTGATTTTGCTATCTCAATTGTTAATAATGAGAAAAGAGGGATTTGTTACTGAAATGATTAAGCAACAATAATAATATAATAAAAAAGAAATATGAGAAGTTTGAACGCAACCTTACAAAAGAAACTTATCGTAGTTACAGTAGTAGTTTAAATCATAGCAAGGGATTGAACCCTACAAGATGAAGAACGGTTAAGAGCTTGCCTTCAGACCTATTGAGTATGGGATGCATAGAATCTGAACAAGTGCGCATTAGTGTCATTTAATATAAATAATTGCATTAAGGACTAAGTGCACCGCACAACACGTTATCAATAGGATAGTCCCTTGTAGTTCTGTTTGTGATCAAGTTTGTGGTTTGTTTAAGTATTTGAGAATCGGCACTGAAGGTCCGCTTGAAGCCAAGCAATGGCTTATCAGGACTGCTCAACTGTTGACTGCAACGCGTATAGCAGATATTGATCGTGTGGCTGTTGTGAGCATCCAATTTGTTGATCTTGCCCACATCTGGTGGCAAGCTGAAGCTGAATGATTAGGCCGACCCATTCCTTGGGCTACTTTCACTGAGAGCTTCCTCACGAAGTTCTTTCCTGGTGTCACCAACAATGGAATAGAACGACAATTTGTTTCTTTAACCCAGGTTCGTCAGATAGTGTTTATTCATGCTTTTCGTTGTTATTTCATAAACTATCGACGTTAAACCAAATATTGTCTTGAATCAGGAAAGTCGGACCGTGGACGAGTACGCTGCGGAATTCACCCGGCTAAGTCGTTTTGCTACCTCCATGGTGGTGAATGACGAAGATAGTGGCCGTCGTTTCCTATCGGGCTTGGATATTGAGATTCCGGATCACCTTGCTGCCTTGCGACTTCGCTCTTATGCTGATATCCTGGATGCTGCAAGAATTCAGGAGTAGACTAGTACGAGAAAGCACGCTATTCAGCGTTCTGCCCCGCACCCCGTTCCTGCCAGATCTTCTGGTAGCCCTATTAGGAGGCCAGTTCCACCCCCTCCTGCTAGGGCATTACCTTACCCACCTGTTGATTAGAGGCCACAGTTGGTTTGTGCATACTACCGGAAGACTAGAGATTTGCGCCAAGATTGCAGGATAGCTAACCGCCAGTGCCTGTTGTGTGGAAGTGATTATCACATGATTCGAGACTGCCTAAGGAGCCGGAACAGTGTGCCGACAGTAGGACCAGCCCCTAATGGAGGACAGACTGGAGCTCGTGGCCAGGCTTACAACCTGACCACCGAAGGTGCGGCTGCAGGTATTCAGCAATAGTGGTTTTGTTTATTATTCTTTATTTTTCTGTTATTGCATTGGTTATCCTCTCTTACATTATTTCTCCCTTCTGCATCTTGCAATTCCCTTCAGTTATTGATTCATTATTGAGTATCATACTAGGTATTTCTTCTCTATCATACCTTCTTCAATTTCAGTAGTACCACCCTACCCGTTTCCTTCCCTTATTCTTACATTTGCATTGCCATCATTCATTTAACCCTTATTCAACGTCATTCTAGATCACTTTATTCTTACCCGTGTTCTTTCTTACTATGGTGTTGCCACCAGTTTGTTCTCTCCCATTGAATCTCCTGTTTTGTTATTTCATCAGTTGCCTTTGCTTTGTCCTATATACCGCCTGAGCAAATTTTGAGGATGAAATTTTGTTGTAAGGTGGGTAGGATTGTAACCCATTCCCGACAATATGTATTTCCGTGTATTTTCGATATTTTAATTTTTGTAAATTTATTTTTCTACTAAATTCATTTCGGATCTTATATTAAAGTGTTTTCTAATCGAGATTTTATTCATTTCGAATAATGATATATTTGAACTTGCTTTCTATCTCTAATTGATCGATTATTATTATTAATATTATCACTATTAACCAGCAAAAACTTTCTCCCCTTCTACGAAGCTCCCAAAAACCCCAAAAACAAAACAAAAACCCTAGATCTAGAGAGAGCTTGGAGGGGGTGGCGGCCGGGATCTCGCCGCCCCCTCCCCAGCTGCCGTTCGACGCCTCTCCCCTTCCGCCCTTCACCCACCGCCTGCTCCAGCCGCACCCACCGCCTTCTCCAGCCGCCGCGACTTCATTCCTCCTAGTCTCCTCCCGCTACTTGCCAGATCCCGAAGCCTGGCTGCCGGCGCTCCTCCTCTTCTCCACCCGCTACTAGCCAAATCCTGAAGCCAGGCCCCCAAGCTCTCTGCTCTCCTCCCGATAAGGGCCTTTTGCCTGGGCACCGACTCCAGTACCGACCCAGACGAGAAAGGGGGCTCATCTTTGGCCTCTCATGGTGCCGACCCTGACCCATATCTGATCAGATCTGGGCCTCGGCAGGAGGGGAGCCACCCCCCCCCCCCCCCCCACCACGTCGCAGGTGGGGAGCCCGTTCTGCTGCCTTCAGGGTTGGTGTAGCCGAGTTCCATCGATTTCGCCGCTCCTCGAAGTCGCTAAGCGTCGGGGAAGAAGCTGCCGGTTGGAGAAGTGAGATCCCACGGTGGGGAACTCGCGACTTCACCGCCCTTCAGTTCCCTTAGCATCGTCATCGGGTGGGGCACCGGTATCGCCACCATAGATGCCTCTGGCCGTTTTCTTCACCGCCACCACCATGTCCACGCTCTTGGGGCCGATTACGGTGATCTGTAGCCATGATTTGGGCTTCCAGGGTTGGTGTAGTCGGCAAAGTAGTCGGAGTCTGTGAGGATGACAGAGACAAAGAAAGATGATCTAATGGGGTAGGGGCTGCGCTCAGTTTGTTTCACCTATGACCACAGTCGACGGGTCACCACCACCACTACGCCCTCAGAATGAAAGCTGACGCCCAATGCCACCGCCCATGTGGCGAGAGGAGAAGGTGATACTTCAATCAGCTGGGTCTTATTTTGGTTTTCTATTTTAGAGAGAGAGTGAGAGAGTGGGTGAGTGAAGATGTTGCTCCACACTACTCTTTGTTGGTGTTGGACTGTATTTGTGAGAAATCACTGGAGAGAGCAAGGGCGTGAGAGAGGTGAAGGTATCCTCTCCACGGCTCTCTCCTTAACTGTGGTTTTTGGGTGAGGGTGTGATAATTGCAAGATTGATAGATGATTGGAGGTGTAGAGTGTGCTTGGCGGTTGTCAAACTACGACCGCAGGGCTTGGGCCCAAAGATGGGGTCCCCCCAGCGAGTTGAGTGTTCTCGGTGGTTGTCAAAACTCAGCCTGCGGGGCTTGGGCCCAAAAAGGGGGTCCTTCCAGTGAGGAGAAAGCAGGGCATGGCGGATGATAAAATCCTGCCAGACTAGCTTTAGGTAGGTGTGCATGTGCCGTGGAGGCCGTGTACGAAGCTAAACTGACATACATTCAATTTTGCTATTCCGAGCTTGTTTATCGGCCCACCCTCCAGGGTTGTTGGGGGGATTTATTGTATGTACGGGTAATGTTGCTTCATGTATATTTTATTTCCTGTCTGTAGGTTATTTCAGCTCAGTACTCTGAGTTTGTATCGTTAATTTCGCATTAATGAAACAGGAAGGCCTTATTCCATCTTTTCCTCCAAATATATATATATATATATATATATATATATATATATATATATATTATCATTTTTATTTTTATTGTTATTATCATTGTTATTCTTGTTATTATTATTGTTACTTGTAATATTATTATTATTATTATTATTATTATTATTATTATTATTATTATTATTATTATTATTATTATTATTTTGTTTTAAGCCCGAACATACTCCGTTTATGTGTATTTTATTATTTGATTTAATGTGTATATATATATATATGAACATTTTAAAAACCCTATTTTCGTTCTTGATTATTATTTTAATTAAGAATTCCTTGAAAATTTTCCGTTTCTCTTGTTGGAGCTTTTCGTGTTGATTCCATTATCTTTCATTTAGTTCTGGGTATTTTTATTTGAACTCTGTTGATTTTGATCTATCTCCTAATTGAGCCCTAAAACCCAATTTGATGTATTCTTGACCCAAAACCGCTATTATTGAACCCTAATTGTACCCTATAAATACAACTCTAATGCAAACCCTAATTTTACACACAAATCGAAAACCTAGCTGTCTACTCTCTCTCCTGGATTCTCTTTCCTCTCTCCTCCTCTTTCTTTCTCCCCGATCAGAACCTCTACTATTCACTGTCTTCCCCTTCTTCTCCGGCGAACCCCTCACTCCGGCGACCTACCCCGTCACCATCCCTCGTCGATGCCCACACAGCCGCCGCCAACAACCCCCCAGAACCCCGACCCTTCTCCTCTTCTGCACTCGTTGACAGACAGAGAAAACCCCAACCCACCTTGGCGCCGCTTCCACCACTCGCCCACCGTCGCGTCGACGTCGACTAGTGACGTCGCCGCCGCCCTGGGCCCTGGCCGCAAATTGCAGTGATGCCATTGCTCTCTTGCTGTGGTGGATTTGGGTTTCTCTTTTACACGTGGTTCGCACGTGTTATATTGTGTGTTCGTGGGATCATGTTGTTGCGAATTTGGGTTCATTGCTTCGGGACTCTTATCCTGTTATTCGTGGTATTCGTTTTCACTATCTAATAGGCAATTCACCATCCTCTTGAATTGCTAATTGTATCAAATTCAAGTGTTATTGAAATTCTTGCAAGTAGATATCTTTGTTATCATATTATCCTTTGTTATATCTTTTGTTAGGTCTATTGAGGGTTTACACGAGCCAACCCCAATATTCTTGACATCGTGCCACTTTGAATCTAAAGTTTAGATCTTTTATGAATGCATATAGAATTGTTAATAGGGTTATTCATACAAGTCACAACACAAATAAGTTATTGTAGAGACAAACGTTAGGTTGTATGTCGTTTGATCGTTTGATGATTGATTGATGTTAGACTTGTATATGTATGTGTTATAAATTTTATTTATCATATTTGGACACCTATCATGCTAGTTACATAATTTATTGACTATAGAATCGATACCAGGCATGTTTAATTAATTTACTTTCACGAAAAATACTCTAAAAACTGTATATGCTTGCTGACCTGAATTTTCATCGTTGTTTTCGAACCAGTAAATGATCTTAAAATGAAATACTTATTTGAATATGAATTATAGCCTTATCTTTCTAGTTTCCATATCATCTTGAATTTTTGAATTCCGAGTTTTTAGCAAAAGTTATGCCCGTTTTACTACAGCTGTGTTTTTATTTTCAGATTTTCAGATTCTCGTACCTTTCATGTTCAAACAGTAAAAAGGCTGATCAAATGATAAAATTTTGCTATGAAAATTTCCAGATTATTGCTTAAAATGTTTAGGATTTCAGAAAAATATTTTTACTGATTTTAATATTGAGTTTTTCCTGATTCAAAAGTTAAAACAACAAGATGTCGAATTTTTGCCTGAACATAAAACCTGTAAAGAAACATGTGTTCGACCTAGCTACTGTTGTCGGAAATTGAACTTTAAGTATGCGTTGGAACCATACAGAAGTCTAGTTTCTAGATATTCTGACGAATTCAACTTTCGACTCCTGAGTCAGCGGGAAGCTGTACATTTGTACAGACTGCGCATGCTGTCCAGAATTTTAGATTCCACTTTTTAATAGATGAATTATTCCTATGATGTACTATTGCACGATTTAATGAATGTATGTTGCATTGCATGTTCCCAATGAGTTATTATCACCATTCTAGTCATCCCATCCATGTTATCACCCTATGGTTTCCTGATTGATACTATTGTTCATCTCATGTCTCATAGTTGCATAATGTATTTTGCATTAATAAAATATTTTACAAGCCGGGGTTTAAGGAAAAGACTTGAGTAGTGAATAATATAGTGACTGTGTCGGCCAGTGTTTATCGATTGATTGTGGAGCGCTGACTACGGCACCCCAATCTTTCGTGTATTGCACCAATGAATCGTATCAATGTATCAATGTACCAATATACCAATGTATCAATGTATCAATATACCAATGTATTAATGTACCAATGTACTAATGTATCAATGAATCAGTGAATCACCGTATTGTATCGGGCAACAATATTGTACCATATCAGTGATTACCGCACCGACACATGATCTATAGAATTCACCATTAAGTCTAAACAAAATTGATTGTATGCAGCGAACCTGTGGTACGACACACATGGGGCACAGTAGTACATGCATTAGTTAGGATTAAAATAATTAATAGACATAAGGATTGACACTTCACCGACATTGCATATTGCTCAACATTGTTTCTATTTGTATCCAATATTGTTCAAGTGTTATGGATATTAACCATTGTTTACTAGTTACCGAATATTGAATCATTGTTACACCGTTGCATTGATTACCATGTTATTGACTATTACTATCGTGCCATATTATGGACTCCTTTTGATCCATTGACTCATTGTTATACCATTATTTCATTGTTCCCTGCTTTCTCTACTTGCTGTCCATGACTTGCTCTAAGGATAATTTTTCTCCTCTTTTTAGATGAAGTGTTTACAGGTGTAGATGGAGAATTGCCCGTTGGATTGGAAGAACAACATTGGTGAAAGAATTGATTACATCGCCGCTTAATAAATTATTGCTTTGTCATGAAGACTTAATTATTAGACTATTGTTATTTCACTGTATTGAGACTTATTACTATTGTGTTTGAGATTTATTGTTGTATTGGGCTTATGTCCCGAATATTGTTATTTTGTTTTCAGACGTTGGATTATTATTGTACTTGGATATTATATATTGCTTCTTTTCAAGTATTATTGCTCATGAGATTATTATTATTGCCTGTGCAATTGATCTGTATTGTTTATATTGTTGAGTTGATCGGATAAACAGCTTATGGGTGACATTAGTCTTTCGCTGGGCCAATGTCACGTACTCGTATTCCGTATTTTTAGGAAGCGGGGCATGACAGTTTTCGGCATAGAGAGGATAGCTGTGTATAATATTTCGTCAGTTGTAAGCAACTGACGTGCCCACAGTTTCTATGCAGAATAAAGTGGTTAACAAGACTAAAGAATGCATGCTGATTAATGATTGATTCAATTGTAGTACATTTCAATTTATGTAAATTGTTGTAAATTGCTTTCGTTGTAAATATGCAATGTAAATGTAAACTCTGATGTAACAAAAAAAATTATTTCATTTTAAAATTGTACGAAGAGAAGTGTAAAGATCCTGTGGAACTTCGAATTCAGTATGTTTTGGAATTCTGGGTGTTACACCAGGGGTACACATACCCTTCAATAAACATGTCTTAAACTTAGATTATTCTTATCTTTAACTTATTCACAAATGTGATCAAAGTCACACCATTCATGATTCATTTATCCATTCTAAATTCTTCCGAACAAAAATTCTTCTCAATGAACTCATAGCATAGATTCAAATCTCATTTAGGAACTTAATCACATAAAAGTCTTAACCACAATCAAGCATATTCATATAGTCTCATCAAAGGAAATCAAGTAACATTGCAATTCTTTCCAAAGCTCTATATGTACTCACAATAGATTTTAATCTCATCAAGTATTTATTACTCAACATAATTGTATAATCTCTTCAAGAGAACTCAATTCACATAACAATACCTTACTCTTCTTTTTAAAACAAATAGATGTCACACTCTTAAATAAGTTAATTTGAAGTTATCAACAGATTTCCATCTCAAATTCACTTTTTAATTCCCGAAAATATACATGAAAAATTATGAAACTATTTTTAATAAATTCCTTATCAATTTATAGAAATTCTAGAATTTTTCCCAATTTTTATTTTCATAAAACCCCTTCAAAACCATTAAAAACAAAAAAATATCAAAAGGTGGCCTTCGGGTTTCGAACCCATGACCTCTAGATCGCTACAGTAAGTGCCCAAGCCCAAACTGACTGACCACTTAGCCCATGTGGCTTAGTTGTCACAATAGTGAATCCAAAACTTTACATATAGTACTTCTAGTCTGTGGTTCATTTTTAAAAAATATCAAAACAAAAGGGGATTTCAAGATTCGAACCCATAACCCACAACTACAGTAAAGGTGATGTAGCGCACCGACTAGCCAAATATTCCATGTGTGATTACTGTTATCAAATTATACTAATATACTTTTGTTCAACCGTACTGTTATTCAATCATCTCTACAAAACTCAATTTCTCCATTGTTTCTAATCTTTTGTTAGAATGAATTTTGTTCATATAAACTGAGCTACTCTCTAACAGTAACTCATAGATTTCTAATCCACATTTTAGACACTTAATCTAACTTCCAAAATTCCTTCTTATTGATAAACACAAAGTTGCATCTATTCATTTTAATCAAAGACAGCATAGTATATATTTTTTTTTTATAAACAATCAAATGAGTTCAAAAGTATCAAATTTACTTTACAAAAAAAATTCATTTGCTTATTAAAGGAAGAATTCCCAACAATTGTTCATACAATCAACTATTCATTCATGTATACTAATGCATGGCGAATCATCAATCGTTTCTTTTCCATTAACAACTAACAAGTTGTAATTTAATTTACTAATCATAACATGATTCACTATCCAATATAATATATTGTTCTACTTTATCATATCAAAATATAATACTCATTTATTATTACTAGCATGCATAGTTCTAAAATTAGAAAGCATGAGAACACCCACCTCTAATGAAGATTTTGAGAATGAGAAAGATGGAACCAACTCCTAGCTCCTAGCAATTCCTTCTTCTCCTAGCAAGAACTCCTCAAGCACAAGAACTCCTCCAAGCACAAGAACTCTCTTACTCTATTTCTTTTTCTTTCTCTTATTTGCTTTGTCTTTGGTGTGTGAAATGAGAAAAGAAGAGGAGTATTATAGGACAATGCTAGGGTCTAAAATGCAAAACTCTCAACCTAATAAATTACTCAATTAACTCTCCATCTCTTCATTTTCTTAACCCCTAAAAATCCCAACTCTTCATGCTCCTAACCTTTCACAAACTCAACTCCCATCTCTCCACTTCCAAACCCCCCTCTCGGACTCTCTCCACCTCTCTCTCCCCACTATGCATAAAACCGGCCAACCTTCTCTCTTCTCCTTTTGATTCACGTGCGCATACATTTTTTTTGTATGCCACGTCATCCAAATATAAAAAACAATGCTCTCTGTCTTATTTTCGAAATTCATTAACCGGGTGGGCCCTCTTTTAGCTATACCTTTCAACACATTTCACCATTCAATTCTCCAACAGCACAATGTTGTGCTTTACCTCTTTTACCGTGGGCCCCCACCCAAATTTATTTTCAACATATCAACACATAGATATATGTCATCTGCTTATATATCACTATATATACACTGTACATATATAATATTACTATTTATATTATTTTTGAAAATTACGAGGAGTTACACACACTCCGAAATTTATTTTGAAAACAGATACGCTCAAATACGTGCACCGAAGCACGTGCGTCGCACGTAAAACGTCGAAATACAAAAAATCGATTTTATTAAATGGAAAATTATTAAAATATAATCGAAAACAACATAAGAAAATATATTTACTAATTTCATATATTTTACGACGTAATCACTACGTACATAGAAAACACGTGCATTACACGTACAAAATTATCTTAATAAAAAATAAGGGAAATGAATTTCCATTTTATAAAATAGATTTGAAAAATAAATAATTGAAATACAGAAAATATCACCCATAGCGGTGGAAAAATACGTGATCGATACATGCATCAAAACACGTAAAAGGCACGTAAAAATCAAGATTGAAATATATATAATAAAATCAATACGGGAAATGCATAAATAATCGAAAATCAAGATACGTAGTGAAAACACGTTACAAAATACACGTGCGTAACACATCAGGGTAAAATTGTAATTTTCAATTTTGCGGGGTGTTACACAATGAAAGAATAATCACATAAATAACAACATTGAAAATTAAGCATAAAAATAACCAACATCAAATAACCAACATCTGGGATTTAACAAATAACATTCGGGTCAAAGCCCATAATACAAAGAAAACAACATTTGTTCAATTTATTAAAGTTCTCAAATAAAGCAACATTTATTTAAGCTGCACAGCAAAATATTTCATTCACCATTGTTGCTCTCCTAGTCCGTCAGGTAAATCTCCTTGATTACATGTAAGCTGTTCATCTAAAGAGAGAGAAAATGTCCTTAGACCCAGTCGCGAACAGCAAGTAGAGAAACAGAGAACAATGACAATAACGGTATAACGATGAATTCAATGAACGATGAAATTAATAGTGTTGAACAGTGACAAAGCAATAACAGTACAATGTGCAATAATGATGATTTATAACGATAACGATAAACAATAATAATAATGGTAACAATAACGATAACACTGTTCAATAAAGATGACAATATGCAATGACAATGTGATGAAATTCTTTAGTCTATTATTCATTTTTAATCCAAGCTAATGCACGTACTACTGCATCCCATTCTACAGGCTCCATGCATACAATCAATTTCGTTTAGACTAAGGTGATAGATTCTATAGTTTATGTACTGGGTATGATGACGATAACGGTAATAACACTTCACATGTGTAATTTCTTACACGATGCCAATAACGATAATAATCACTGGCCATCATCCGAGTATAGTGACTATATTGTCAACTACCCTGGTCAACCCTTAACCCCGGCTTGATTAACATTCTTTATTTAATTGACATACAAGAATGCGATTAATAAGAGACACTAGAAAGATAAAAAAAACAACCTTAAGATCAGGCAATATACTCTATACAATTAAATGCACCAAACATAACATTATAGATTTAATTATATATTATTAAACATAGAAACCCTAATTCTGGACAGCAATAGGTTGCTGTACCAAAATCAGAATTTCCGTTGCTACGAGATAGAAAATATGGATCCGTCAGAAGATCTAGAAACTAGACTTCTGCCCGGTTCCAATGCATACAATTAAGGTACATAAAAGTTGCGGTAACATGTGTCAAAACAGCAAACTATACAGGATTTGTGTTTAGCCAGAATTTGTGAAATTGTGTTTATACATATAGAACAGGATTGAAACAGTATTAATTAATTCCAGGAAAATTAGGAAATGTTCTCTAATGTGTCTAGTATCAGCATGCAAAATTTTGAGTCATTATCTTACAGGTAGCATGGTTAAATTAATTATGAATCAAAGTGTGGCAGCAGTTTTTAGAATCTGGAATTGTTCGACAGAGTAGCAGTAAAATTGTGATATCTCACAAACCGTAACTCGGAATTCAATTCCGCCAAAAAGAAAAGTAAACTAGACATTTGGTGCTACATTTCATATTCAAGAAGTTATTGATTTTGGTGATATTATCTAGGTCGAAACAACAAGGTAATGTTCAGGTTGGCGTTAATTTTCAGGGTGTCAACATATTCTTTTTGAATAAAACGATTAAAATGTTAAGAACGATGAATTGGGGGTTAACAATCATAAATCATAGCAAGCCATACCTATGTGAACATGGTATTAAGGTGTGAAATGTCCATAATCGTACTAATCACAAACAACTAATACACTAACATCAATCATATAAGCCATCAATACTAGTATGCAATCTATAATTGTTGTGAGATGCCATGACATTGTCACGCCCCGCTTTCCAAAAGAATATGGAATATGGATACGCAACAAAATCTCAGCGAATGATTTTCATCATCCATAAGCTGTTAAAAAAATCTTTACAATATTCTCAAAAATCATCAGAGTCGGAAGCAAAAGAATCAACCACATGCACATAATGAGCCAAAATACCAACAAGAATACTTGAAACCAAATATATAAATCTCAAATAGTCATGATCTGAATAAAAAAAATGTCTTGGGTCATATTACCCAAATACAAGAATAAATTCAAGTCTCAAAATACAATATTGTTCAAGCAAGCTACAAGAAATAGTAATAATAAAAAGCAGCACTTATACTTCATGTCTCCGATACCATCTGAAACCTGTTCTTCAAAATCTGCAATTCAACGAATGCAAGAAAGAGGAAAAGAGAAAAATAAGTACCCGTCAATTGCAAGTTACGGGCCACTTATAATGTAGGATACAAGCACATGGAAAAACTAATTAGTAACATGGTATAAGTGTGATGTCAACATAAATAACTACCATGGTAAAGTGAACAAATGTAAATGGCATGTATCGAGTGTCAAGTAATTAAGTATCATGTAAACATGCATCAAGTGTCAAGTATCATATAATCATGTATCAAGTGTTAAGTTTCAAGTCTCATGTATCATGTAGTCAAGTATCAAGTGTATCATGTTCAAGTCTTGTAGTGATTACTATCTAGGTAGCATTTTATGCATCCCATACGACATGGTTGCTACATCAAAACAGTTTCGTTTTAGATTTTATAGTGGACCATAGAGGGCAGTATACTTGGGGACAAGTCAAGTAATCGAGCTCCAAGTTCCAAGTATCATGTATCATGTAATCACGTGTCAAGTTGTGCAAGTGATAAGTATCGTGTCTTACGTGCAAGTATCAAGTAATCACATGTCAAGTATCATGTCTCAAATAATCACGTAGATCAGTGGATCCCCTTCTGAGTACACGTTTCTGAATTATCCACTATTAAATCTGTCCCTTAAATCCCGCCTTAGTTATTTATTATTAATGTCAAACAAGCATGTATATGTGCAAAATATATCAAGAATAACATGGCATGATCATGTAACAAGTGCAAGTTGCAAGATGAAAGTTTACGAGTGCAAGATATCTCATAAAGGAAAAAAATAGACAAATCTCAAGTTCAGGACAGCAAGACCATACTGTAGTAAAAAAGTCCCAGTGTTACAAACATCCAAATCTGGATCCATCGAAGGATCTGGAAAATAGACTTCCACACGAATTCAATGAATATAAATAAGTCATATATTAATTCACAAAAACATAACTCAAAACTGATTTGAATACATAAAATAGGTTCAGCTAGAAATCAAGAAAATGAATTCAAGAACAGGAAAACAGCATGAAAACACAATAAATAAATCCACAAAAAATCTGGGATATTCTCCTATATGTCCAATATCTAAATATGAAGTTTCATAATTTTTCAGTAAAATTAGATCATTCATCAAAAATCGGAAAACATCAATAAACAGTAGTTTGGCAAATCTGGAAATCCCAACACTGCTGTACGAAAACTATGATATCTCGCAACCAGTGAAATGAAATCCAATTCCGCCAAAGGGATATGAAAATAGATGAAATATACAAACTTTCATATTTCACAAACATTTTTCATAAAGTAAAAGGAATCATAGTGAAAATAAGGTTCTTTACAGAACAGCAGCAAAATACAGCAAGTATAGTTTTAATAAACGAGCATGAAACAATACATAAAACTCATCAATAAAATTCACCAAAATTATGGGTAATCTCTAAGTAGATAAAGAAACACTGACCAAAGTTTTGAATCAAAATAATATATGTAGCATCAGTATCAAAATCATCGAAAACGAAATTTGGAAAAGATCTACACCTCTGTAGTAAAACAGTCATAACTCACACATATGAAAACGAAATCAAGCAAGGTCAGAGGGGTTCTGAAAATAGACGAAATTCTCTAAAACTCATGTTTTATACCGAAATTAAGATACTAACTTTAAAACAGTCTAAAACAACAAACCAAACAGATCAGCGACAAAATACAAATTTTTCCCTTTAACAACAACTCAACATATATTATACAAAACTTGTTCAAAACACAAACAAATATGAAATCGAGTCTACCAGGTATCCAAACATCATGAATTAGGATATCTAGCATGTCCACACCAAATATATCACATGAGTCTCAACCAAATCACGAATTCTCACAAAAGTCTCACATACATGATCAAAATCAAGAACGGATAAAACCTAAGTTAATTCATGTCCATATTGTGTCGTGAGGCAACTATGGTCAAGTTTTCACAATAGAGACAAAACCCATTAAACATAATACAAACAAGAGTCGTCTCTAGACCCAACTACACTATAGGTGGTATTTTTGACTTGTATCAAACAAATGAATTGGAGTACAAGTTACTTGCCTTAACCGAAGATAAAAAACAACGAAAACCAAGAGTAAGGAGCAAAACCCACAAACGAAAATCTACGAATCAACGAATCCAAGCAACTTGAATGAAAATCTCCACACGAACCAACTCCATAAAAAAGAGATCAAGAGAGAGGGATGGCGATGGTGGCTTGCGACCACGAGAGAACACCAAGCGAGCGAGTCGAGGTGCAAGAGGGTTGTAGGATGATGCAGGAGGTGGTCGGCTAAGGAAGTAGGGGTGTCGAGTTCGGCTAAGAGGAGATGGGGCGGCTCGAGCTTGGAGGTGTTGCGGGTTGGAGGCAGGCTGGGAGAGGGAGTCGGCGGCCTAGGGTGGGCTTCGGCTGTGTGCGGCGGCACAAGGGGAAAAGGAGGGGGGCAGGGGGGTGTTTGAAGGAGACTAGGGTTAGAGTTAGATGAGGGAGAGAGAGAGAGTATATATATATGCGAGGAAATAGGATTTAGAAATACAAGTTGGGTTAATGGGTATTTGGGTTGTGGGTAACTAGGAGTAGTAATAGGATTTGTTTAATTTGACTTTAATTTGGATACAAATTGTATAGGACATCAAATAGGATTGGGGATTTAATTTGGCTTTGGTAATCTTATTAGGGATCAAATAATAGGATTGGAAATAGGACAACCAATCACCACCACATACATCCAAGAACAAAAAAATAAAAAGGACAAGAACAAAATGAAAGAAGGAACAAAATAATGAAAAATGAAACAAAAGAGACAACCAATCAAACACAAAGAGCTCAAAAATGACTAAACGAATATATATATTGAAAACAACTCCAATATATGGTTAAGAAAGAATACAAGAGAGAAAATACACCAAAACGAAAAATACACTCCAAAAATACACAAAATGAAAAATAGGGGTTACAGACATGAAATACGATAATAATCCATATTCCTATATTCAATAACTATATGTATGCATGTAAGATTCTCTATACATTGGAAACAAAGATGGCACGAAGTCAAGACTACTACTTGAATTCGCTCGTGTAAATCCGTAGTATCCCAACGATAGATAACAATAACAATATATGATAACAATTTGGGTTTTACTTGCGGGATTCAATAAAATCTCAAATATGACACAATAACTATTCGAGAAGAATGACTTGCCTTTAGATGATGATTAGATCCGATAATTTGAGAATAACAGGATCGGAATCCCAGTGACACGGCGACGAGTAAACGATCACGATAATCACGATCGGGCACGAGTTTCGATGATCAAGATGGTGATCAAGATGAAGATCAAGTGAATCCAATGGCCGAGATCAAATATAAAATATATAAGAATTAGAAGAGTACCAAAAGAGTAAATATACCATGATTGACAACAAAAAGTTGATCAAATGTTTAACTCACCAAGTAGAAGACGAACGAAACGAACGAGACGATCAAGAGCCGAGATCAAGTGTGATCAGTCGATCGGACGGTTGAGATTGAAGATCAAGACCAGGATCAAGATCAAGATCAAGATGAAGATGATGATCATGATCGCAATGATCAAAAGAGATCCGACAGTCAAGATCAAGATCTTGATGATGATGGAGACGATGATCACGATCGCAATGATCAACGATCGAACGTCCTAGATCCAATGGCTTGGTGATGATCAAATGGAGGATCGGACGACTGTGATCAAGAGCTGCTGATGATGATGATCTGATTGAATCGGGAGGAGATCGGGCGGCCCACAATCGAAGTGAGCAACTCACTGTTGTGATCACCCATAGGGGACGGCGGGGACTGTCGTCGGCTACGCACAGGGTGGCAGGATGGCTGGTGGCTAGCGCGGCACGGTGGATGGTAAGGGCTGACTACGGACAGCGAGCACAAAAGCAAGACGATGACGATAAGGAGAGCGGAGGCAGGGAGTCGCGGCTGAAGGCGCTGGTGGCTGATGCTCGGGAGGAAGCAGCGCAACGCAGGGGATGCGGCAAGGTGGCTACCGCAGGGGAGGCACAGCACAGGGTAGCTACGCTGGCTGCCTGGCATCTGGCTGGCGACGCAGGAGATATTGTTGTCGAGGTGGCGATGCAAGGCAGCCGTTGGTCAGGACGCTGTCGTGCTATCGTGACTGGTTGGAGGGGAAGCACTGGGAGATAGGGCGGTGAGGGAAGCTCGCGACGCTACGTCGAGAGGCGCGACAGGAGGGCGGTGCGACACAACACTGCGGTTGTTGCTGCTTCGGGCTGAGCAGCGTAGGGAAGAGGGCTGACGAGGTGGGGGAGAGGATCGGGAGAGAGCGGGAGCAGGGGAAAAGTTAGGGGATGGATGAACAGTGATGGTGAGGGTTTAGGCGGCTAGGTTTACACAGTAGTGGGTAGGTTAGGGTTAATGTGTAGGGTATTTATAGTATAGGGTAATGGGTTATTGGGTAGATGATCCGATAGGAGAATGGGTAATGGGTTTTGGGTATAAAATCCAATAAGAGATAGGCTTATAGGGTATTAAGTTTTTGGTTTAAATCCATTAGGGAGATAGAATAACCAATAAAAATATATTTTATAATAAAATGTAATTCGCATTACAATATAAAATTTATTTGGAATAACTACAAATACAATTGGTACATAGAAATGGATTTTTAATAAACAGACAAAATAAATAATAATAATAGCAATAATAAAAATTATTACAAACATATTAATGATAATAACAGTAATAATAATAGTACTAATAACAATAATAAAAATAATAAGAAATATGATAAAATAATAATACTAAAAATTTTAATTAATTATAAAATTAATCGAAATCCAGAAAATATTTAGAAAAATATTTATTTATGGGAACGGGGGTTACACCTCCACAGCAACCCTCCGCCGGTAGAGGAGATCGGGGCTGGTGAGCGGTCATCGGCTTTTATTGGGGTTGTGCCTTACCGTCGTCCCTTCTCCTCTCCATCGAAGCCTTCTCTTCTCCCTCGCCAGCGAGGTCGATGAACACTCATCAACGTCGAGCACCCATCACCGTCGGAGCCATCTCCTCACCCTTGAAATGAGGCTGCAACAGTCACCCAAACCTCCACTCGCACCCATAACCTCTATAGGCAGCGCCGCCTCCACCGTCGAATTAGTCCTCGTAGTATCAAAGCTCCTCGCCACGCCATCACTCTCTAACACAGTCACTCGGACGACCCAAAATCCTAACTGCACCGCACCGAAGAGGCGACGGTGAGCGGTGGGGGTAGGGGAAGGGGGAAGGGGGAAGAGGGTGGGGAGGACGAGGGAGTCCTCCCCGATCTGGCTTTGAGATTTTTTTTGGTTCGTTTGGAAAGCTTCTTTCTTTAAAAATCTAGAGAGAGAAATTCATTTTCGTTAAAATAAACTTTATTTTGATGTGATGACAAACCACTACATTCTCCTTAGTATATTGCCACGTCATTAATGAAGATTAAATTACCCCTTCACGAACCCATTGGCAAAATCAATTCACTTTTGCTGAAGACATTTTAACATAGTAAATCATCTCATTCCTGAACTCAATTCCCCATCCCCCATTTTAACATAGTAAATCATCTCATTGCTGAACTCAAACCCCCCTCCAAATTAAGGTCATAGCCATACACATTATAGTTTACCCCGAATATATCTTAATTGAGATTTTTTTTCCTTTTTTGGGATTAAAGATGGTAACGACTATCAAATATATTGAATACCAAAATAAATGGTACACAAGGTTACAAAATACGTAAGTAGCGCAAGATGAGCACATCAAAGAAAACCTGTACAAACGAAAACCGCAGCGAAAACCTATTTAATAAAATTAAAGTTACAAACAAAATCCTACAACTAGCTGAATAAACTCTTCATAAGAACTGATATGGCTAAAAATACGATTAAATCGGGACCGTTCAAATCGGACACGGATCCTAAAGCTCTCAAGGGTGAAATGGTAATTTTACCAACAAACGAGCCCGAATTCGGGACCGGGTATTCTCTTCAAACCCCAATAGCCTAAAAACGGGTCTGTCTTACTGGGTATGGGTAGCAACCCGCTACAAACAAATCCAGATGGATAAAGAGTAATTCAAATTCGTGGTTATCCCTAAGAGACAGTTTAAACATTCCCTCTTATCATGAAACGAGTAAAACTCTCTTCTTATCCATACACATTCGGAAGTAGAGATTTATCCTTATCTCGAAACTGATTCCTAAGACGACTATAAATACCCCTTTCCCCCCACTGTGACAAAGTAATCAATCTTTTTCTAAGCACTTTCATAATCTTTCAGATTACTGACAAGAGCGTCGGAAGGTTCTTGAGCATCGGAGGGTTCGTCGACAGCGCTAGGATCCATCCTGGTGTATCGAACTTTGTGCAGGTTTACGGCAGCGGTGAGAAACCAGTCAACACGCCGGTAAAAATTAGCAGGTTTGCTTACTTGTTTTCCTTCAAGAATCCACAAATTCACCTGTTTGCTCCCACACCAAAATCAGCAGCAACATGAACAAATCAATGACCCTCATGCATGTTAGACTTCCCTGCAGATTAGATGACCGAGAAAGGCCAACAAGAGCTCCGACCAAAACTTGCAGTATCACTAAAAAATAAAATAACAACCAAAGTGAAACTGTAATAGAAAAAATCAAGTGCATCAGACTGTAAACTCTATCATTAAATTTGTGTTAGAAGATAAAATCTTAGTTTTTGTCAACGAGAAGTTACATTTTGTATCACATGTTTTTTTTTTTACGGAAAAGGTGGAATCTGGCCACCCTGTTTCATTAATAAGAGCTTAACGAAACAAACCCAGAGTACTGGACCCAAGTATAAAGTACAGACAGAAAATAAAATATACATGAAGCAACATGACGCGTACAAACAACAAATCTCTCCAACAATCCTGGAGGGTGGGCTGAAAAAAAAAATCGGTCCAGCAAAATTGTAAGTACGTCAGTTTAGCTTTGTACAGTGCCTCCACGGCACATGCACACCCACCTGAGACAAGTCTGGCAGGATTTTATCACCCGCCGATCCCTGCCTTCACCTTGCATGGGGGACCCCATCTATGGGCTCAAGCCCCGCAGATCAAAAACTGACCCCACGGCACATGCTCAGCGTCGCACCCTCCCACCATCTCCACCACTAATCCTACAAACGTGCCAGTAGCTCCCACAGCCGCTACCAAAGAGATAGCCGCGAAGAGGATACCTTCACATCTCTTACGATAGCGCTTTCTCAGGCGATTTCTCACCAAACACCTATCTCGCTCACCCCACCAAACACCATGCTTCAGGAGAGAGCCGTGGAGAGGATACTTTCACCTCTCTCACGCACAAGCTCTCTCTGGTGATTTCTCACCACACAGACTTATCTCGACTCATACTCCCAATCCGAGGAAAGAGTCGATGCTGTCACGAGCCAATGGCCTAAGCTGGAGGCAGGTCAATAGTTTGATAGTAGGCGCTGTGAAGACTCCACCGGCGACATCGTAGGACCAACCAAACCCAAACCCCACACCCTATCACCCCCATCACCAACAACTACCGGCCAGGCCCCACGAGCCCCAAACCGAACCACCAACCTCACACACTTGAACCCCATATCCATGGTGTTCGCGACAACAGGTACGGGAGGATGCTCTGGTCCGACATAGTCGCTCTGCGACAGTTGAGACAAGCACCCCAGAAGTTGAGACAAGTGAGCGCACATCACGGAGGGACCCCATCTATGGGCCCAAGCTCCACAATTGTGCATGACAACCTAACCCCCGGCATCTGCACACGTACTACCAACCCTCGCAAAAACCAAATCACAACCGTAGATCGCCGTGATTGGCCCCGAGAGTGTGGACATGGTGGCAAGCACACAGAATATCCGGGCAAATATCTAGCAAAGCCACCCAATCCCAACCTAACCCAAACCCCAACCCCAAACAACACACCCCCAAACCCCCACCAACAGATCAGGAGGTTGACGTGGTGGCTGGCAACAGATCTAGCCGTCGAACGTCGCTCAACGGCCCACCACGGCACGATGACAGATAGGGTATCGAAGGGAAGGGAGATCGGGGAGGTGGAATGCGTCGAGGGAGGTCGAGGAGTTGGGAGAGGGGCGAGTAGGGCGGGGCAGGGCATCGCGCGACGGCCTTCGACGACGCGACGGGGTGGTCGACGGCGCTACTTAAGAAGGCGGCGCGACATAGGAGACAGGAGAGGAAGGCACCGAAGGGTAGGGAGATCGGAGAGGGGAAGACATGGAGGGGACGGGGCGGCGCCGTCGAACGGCGGTCGGGGAGGGGGCGGCGCGAACCCGGCCGCCACCCCCTCCAACCTCTCTCTAGATCTAGGATTTTGTTTTTGGGGGGTTTTTTTTTTGTGAGCTTCTCTCTCTAGAAAAACTCAATTGGATTTTTACGGTTATAATTGTTATATTTGAGACAAAAAAAAAAGGAAAATCACAGCACTTCAAATTTGTGCATTTTTCTCCATGTATTAGATTTGCAAATAGTCAAGTTACAGGTGCGAAACTGTAACGTTTACTATAACAACAGAAAAAAGAAGAGAACAAAAAAGTTTCCCTTCTGGCCTTTCTGAGTCTGTCCCAAATTCTCCAAAACCCAAACTGAAATGGCTGACGCAATGTCGTCGTCCTCCTCCTCCTCCGGCTCCTCCAAACCAGCATCCAACGGCTCATCATGCATCATAAACGAAGTCATAAGCAACAACACCGACGCCTCTTCTCAAATCCAACCCAAAACGGAGCAAGAAGAGGAAGAAGGGGAGTACGAGGGAATGTATCGGTTTACCTTGAAAGATGAGATTGTAATCCTAAAGGGCATGGTAGAATACAAAAGAATGACAAACCAAACCGTCAAAGGGGCATCTGAAGTTTCCGAATTTAAAGATTACATGACATATCGGCTGAGTGATAGGATTACTCCATTAAAGCTGGGTAGTAAGATCGGGAGATTGAAGAACAAGTATCGGGTTATGTCGTGGAAGAAAAAGAATGGCGTGGAGATAAAGGGGCGAGATGGGTATTTTTACGAGCTGTCATTGGAGGTGTGGGGAGATGAGGGTGGACCCGGGTTCCGGAAGAGAGCGGGATTAAGAAGTGGGGACGAGCATTAGTGATTTACTGATTGGGATGCTCGCAATTGAGATGGTAATGTGTTTTCAACCTTTACAATGCTTTGTTGTAGCTTTCATGTGCTGTATAGATGTTACCATGTTCCCCCCCCCCCCCCCCCCCCCCCCCCCCCCCCCCCCCCCCCCCCCCCCCCCCCCCCCTCTCTTTACTCACCTGCTTAACAAGATGGATATGTATATGTTGCATCTACACTGCTTTATTGTGTTTGAAAGCAGTTATGTGTAGTTGTGTTCATCTGAACTTTAGGTAACATGTAAATGTTGCATCAACATAGTTTTTTGGGTTGGAAACATTTATGATGCATTAGTGATTTACTGATTGGGATGCTCGCAATTGAGATGGTAATGTGTTTTCAACCTTTACAATGCTTTGTTGTAGCTTTCATGTGCTGTATAGATGTTACCATGCCCCCTCTTTACTCACCTGCTTAACAAGATGGATATGTAAATGTTGCATCTACACTGCTTTATTGTGTTTGGAAGCAGTTATGTGTAGTTGTGTTCATCTGAACTTTAGGTAACATGTAAATGTTGCATCAACATAGTTTTTTGGGTTGGAAACATTTATGATGCATTAGTGATTTACTGATTGGGATGCTCGCAATTGAGATGGTAATGTGTTTTCAACCTTTACAATGCTTTGTTGTAGCTTTCATGTGCTGTATAGATGTTACCATGCCCCCTCTTTACTCACCTGCTTAACAAGATGGATATGTATATGTTGCATCTACACTGCTTTATTGTGTTTGGAAGCAGTTATGTGTAGTTGTGTTCATCTGAACTTTAGGTAACATGTAAATGTTGCATCAACATAGTTTTTTGGGTTGGAAACATTTATGATGCCTTGCTACTTTCATACTTCCAAGTAAGACATACCATGCACATGAATATAAACATGCGCTTACATTTTCTTGTATATAGAAGATCAGGTTAAACAATCAGTTCTGTCTAAAATTTGACTTTAGGTGTAGATTTTCCTGTGAAAGGATCGGCCATGCTTGAATGGAAGGTTGTCAGAAATCAAACCCTTTTAGATTTTGCTTCCGAGTCTAGGTCTCCTTTTGATGCCTTACAAGTCACAAATCCGAATCGCCTTCATCAGTGTCCAGAACTATGTACTAAAAAAATGTTTGTATCTGACTCGATTAAATCAGTTTATTTACCTATCAATCAAATTAGTGACAAGATTTTTCTTTTTCCATTTGGGATTTGTTTCTCTTTACAGATAAAGTGATTCACTGTCCTTGACATTTTTTAAAGGTACTTGCATTATACTTTGGCAGTATTCCAGGTGTTTGCCAGGCCTTGTTCAACTCCAAACACGCTCAAACTCAATTTTGAGTATGTAGGCATGGGAAAGTTATCTAAATACAAAGCAAATGGATTGGGATTTTCGATTACATTATATCTGTTATGAACCTGATAAATTTGAACCCACCCCACATGTGCTGTTATGTAGAATATGCATAAATATGTCTACGTGTGATGCATATACACATAGTCACTCTTTTGCGTACAATATGTGATGGAGATCAAGAAAACATCTAGAAGAACTCCCCCTCCACATAATGGGAAGTGAATATTACGGACATATCATACATAAGTTAGGATTTGATATGATTTAATTTGATTTGAGTATCTTTTAGTTTTGTTAGACAATTAATAAGTTTGTACTTTTTTTGGGGAGGAAAATGTGGATATCACCATCATGCTTCATTAATGAGTAATATAACGAAACAAACCCAGAAAATATGGGAAAAGAAACAAAAGAAATTACAAGTGGAAAAAGAGAAAAGAAATTACAAGGTAACATAGTCCCTAGGCAGTTAAAATCCGATTAATCGCTAATCGGAGGCTAAACGATTATTTTTTAGCGGTTTTCAATATTGCAATAGTTAGCAATTTAATCGGGTATAATCGTGGTTAATCGGCCAATTTTAAGTGGTCGATTAACCGATTAAATCCCCTCCTTTAATTTTCATGGTTGTTTGCATTATTTGGGTTTAATCCGGCCCAAACTCAAATCCAAATTCAAAATCAATCTCCTTCTGGTCCTCACGCAAACTCAAACCCGACCCGTCGCCGTCGCCGCTTTCTTCTTCTTCCACGCGCTAGCCCAAATCCAAACCGATTCTCTTCTTCTTCCTCAAGCAAACCCAAACCCGACCTGATTGTTTTTGTTTGCTGGAACTGACCAGACTCACATCCAAAATCCAAACTCAGCTCAAACCAAGTACTATCTCCTTTTTCTCTATAACTATATGTTCCTATATGATAATCTCATAATAGTTTTATATTAGGGTTTAGGGTTATTACATGATGAGGATATATCATTTTTCAAATTTTATACACACACACACACACACACACACACACACACACATATATATATACATGGATTTTTCCAATTTAATCCCCGATTATTTTCCGATTAACCGATTAATCACTAATCGATCACACACACACACACACACACACACACACACACACACATATACACATGATTTTTCCAATTTAATTTCCGATTATTTTCCGATTAACCGATTAATCACTAATCGCTCCTAGATCGATTAGTTCTAAAAATTGATTTTAATTGTCTAGCATAGTCCTCTAACATCCCTAGGAGGATGGGCATAAACATGAAAGAAAAGAAGAGAAAAGACAATGGTAACAAGCCAGAAAGCCCCACCAACAACCCTAGGGGATAAGCAACTAATCTACTCCAAGGTCGGGCTAATCTCTATCTCCTCATCCTCATATCCCTTTTTGGGTAAGGCACCGACGATGCGTTTCTGTGCTCCTGGTGCAGCTGTCTCTGCCCAAAAAGAGATGAAATGCATGATCTTGGTTAGATTACCAGAGATACTATTACATGATCCACAAAAGTAAAAGTTGTTTCTAGCCACATAACTCAAGTCGTCGCAACGATAGCAATGTACAATGCTTCTTTCATGTTCTTCCTACATCCACGAAAACGAGGACCAACCCATAGGTCCTCGTATGAGGTAGGATTGAGGGCACGAAGGACTTCGATCCAGACCTCCGTACTTCTTGAACAATCAATAAGTAAATGATCACTGGTCTCCAGGTCTATGTTACAAAACTCGCAGTTCGTTGCAATGCTTGGTTGTCTCTTTGCTAAGTTCTCACAATTAGGATAGCATCATTGAGCACCAGCCATAGAAAAACTCTGACCTTTAGTGGTGCCTTAGCCTTCCATATCACCGATGACCACGCTAGTCTGCATCCTCTGAAGTTAATCCTGGAATACAACAATCGCATTGAGAAAGATCCATTCTTTTTCGGTCCCCAAACATGCCTACCCGGACCCATACCACATCTAACCTCAGTTTGGTTAATGTATTGTCTCAACTTCTCTAGTCTGAGCTGAGCGTTAAGTGAAAGCCTGCCTCTGAAAGGCGGTCACCTTCCCCTACTTTTCCAAGCTCTAGCGATGGAGATATGTGGGTGTCCCCCACACCACCTATATATTAGAAATTTCTATTTTCATTTTTTTATTCAAAGTCCCACCAGAATCTTGTCGACAACCCATTTCCAATGAAACATGTTGAGCATTGGCTTACCGGAGTATAGGTTTTAGAGACCCATTTCCAAAACCAAGGACATTTTGGACCCATCGGAAACCCCTCATTCCAGGTGCCCCTCCCTCTATGGTTTTGATGGATGGAGTCTTGCCACCCCTCACCATTCGAGTGAAAAATCTTCCACCACCATTTTTCTAGATGGGCCATATTCATGTCCTTAGGTCGATTACTCCTAGGCATCCATACTCTTTACACATGCAAGCCTTCTCCAATCTAACAAGGTGGTATCCCCTCCTGCTTTCGTCCGCGCCCTTCCAAAGAAATTACTTCTGCGGACAGTCTATTCTATGAATAACCCATTTTGGGATTTCATATAAGGACATATAGTATATAGGGAGGCTAGATAGGACTGAGTTGATAAGGTTTTGATGAGGACATTAGTTCGAAACGTTTTGGGCACTCTATCAGCGCAAACATCATTCAGGATGACAATTTTATTAGCCTAGTTTTTTTTATTTCAGCATTTATATATGGTTTTGGTATTTTTTTTCCATATATAGTACTTTTGCAATTTGCACCATTTATTTTCTGCATTAGGATATTTTAGAGATTTGTATTAAAATTTGTATTGAGATTTATTTTGAGCCTATTTATAGGCTTCTTAATTAATGAAAAATAATGCTCTGATTGATTTAAAAAATTATTGTTTGATTGAGTTATGCTCTTCATTCATCTCTTTGTGTGAGACATTGAGAAATTATTAGGGTATGTGAGAAATCCTAAACTACACCCCATTTTCCTCATCCTATACACAACCACCACCTCCCTTTCTTCCCTTTCTCTTTCTTCCTGAACCCACAACCCCCAGACTGCAAGGGTTTTTTTTCTTTCTACTGTTGCAGTCTTTGCCTCAACCCTGCCCACTATCGGCATCCAATCCGCCTTCTTCAGTTTCCCAGGTCTGAGGGGGTAACTCCAAATATTTAATGAGAAAGGATTCAACTTTGCTGTTGAGTAGCCTAGCATGTCCCAAAGCATCTTCGTATTTTTAAATATAAGTTTCGACTTTTAGTTAAACAAAATTTTCTTAGGATTTTTTTTGAGTTATTTGAATATTAAGCCTAGCTATAGGTAAGTAGTTGAATTAGTGAGGGAGACTTGAATTTTGAGAAAGTGTTGAAAGCTGAGTGCTTTGAGTTGTGTGCCATTATCTCCTTCCCCCCTCTTCTTCTTCCTCCTTGTTTTGCTTCAGTTGGAAATAGAGCAAAATCTTGTCCAATGCTTACCAGATATCTATCTCTTCATCTACAGAACGAAAAAATCCCAAAACCCAGGCCTTCCTACTAAAATCTATACATATGTTCTTCTACATATTATAGTATACATATGTTATGTACATTCATACTCACACACGTATTTGAGTAGGTTTCAACACAGACCCATCTTGGGTACGAAATTCAGAACGGGTGGGGGGGGGGGGGGGCAAAATCTCCTCAGTTTCTGGCTATGAATAGAAACAATGTGTCTCATTCTTGTGTTTTGTTAAATTTCTTAGTTCTCACGTTTTTAAATCCCGGCTTGCTAATTTATGTGCATAGTTCACTTTTATTGTCTAGACTTTAGGAGTTAACTTTTAACCCTTTTTAGTGCTCCATTTATTCTTCGAGATAGTTTGAATGTGTTGCATAGAATAGAGTATGTATGGTTTTTGGAGTTCCATTTCCTCTACCGCTTGAAAATTAAGTATGATAATTCACATTTTCTTTGCGTGTAAAGAATTTGTGGAGTTAGGCAAGGAAGCTGTCTTGCAAGAAAGGTCACAAGTTGGAAACTTGATTTCAACTATAATATTGAGAGGAACATTCTGATGAGGACATCTATTCTGTTTAGTTTAGTATTTTATTTCAGTACCATATTTGTTTTTGACAATTATAGTCATATGTAATCTTTCTTTTATGCATTAGAATATTTCTGAGATTTTAGAATATTTTGAGATTTGTATCGATATTTGTTTTGAGCCTATATACAGGTCTTGAGATTAATGAGATAGTATGCCATTATTGATTACAAATTATTGTGTTGAAGTTTTGCTCTTCATCTCTCTCTTTGTGTGATACAATTGAGAATTAATTTTAGGATTTGTGATAAACTCTAAAATTACACTACATCCCCAAATCAATTAAACCCGAACCCCAATCCCAAATCCAAAACCCTAATCCCTCTTCATCTTCTTCCTCTCCCTCCATCGATTCCTGAAACCCTCCCGAACTCCTCGCCGCCCTCGTCGCCTGCCACCCGCACCACCACCATCACCCCTCATCCTCTTCCATCTTTGCCGCCTTTTCCACCCCGACGCCGACACCACACCCCGTCACAGCCGACGCCATCACGAACCAACGACGTGTTCCCCCTGCAAGCAACCGCCCCAACATCGACCCCCCCTTCTCCTTCCCTCGAGCGCACAGCGACAGGTAGATCAAATCAGATTTGATTTGATTTATTCTACTTTTGGTTGGATAGCTTTAGTGATTGGTGTTTGAAGCAAAGGATTGGATCTCTGTGTGAGAAGTAGAACACGTGGTACCACATTCTTCGAACCTCAGTATACTCTTTCCGCTTCTCAAGTATTTGTGTTATATTGCTTTATCATCTCTATTATATTATTTAAAATAACTGTCGACCACAAATATTGAGATCGAGGGTTCTACTTGCCTAATTAGAGTACGAATTAATATTACATCTTTTACTTAATAAATGCTTAGGAATATATTTATTGATTGCTAGAACTGAATTATTAATTGGGCTTGTTAAACTTAATTTGATTCTTGAAAATCCATCGAACCGATTAACTGTTTTAATTTTTAACTTGATCCACATTACATGTTGGTAAAATTAATTCTTTAAAATTCTTGAAAATTCTCTATTTAGGATTACGTTTTACATCATTTTAGTATCAGAGCGAAGGTTCTTAAAACCCTAGTTCTTGCATCATTTAGTCTTAAAATTTTTGCATTCATTTAGGATTGTCTAGTCTTTTTATTTTATTTTCTTTCGCTCTTTTAGATCACTTCAGATTATAAAAATAAACAAACAAAAAAATAAACAAAATAAACAAAAAAACAAAAACAAAAATCTTAATTGCATTTAGGACACGTTTTTCTTTCAAATTTCAGCATACACACAACCCCTAATTTTCCACTTTTGGTGAATGCGTCTTCGCAACACCATCACAAACCCCGAAGAGTCTTTCATCTCCCTCCCTGACCACTCAATTAGGAACCCTAAACCTTCCCGAACTGAGATGGACAACTTTGATTTTTTCTCTATCCTAGCTGTCATTCAAGCAACTTTTGTTAATATCAATCAGAGGCTTGAAAAAGTGGAATTAAATCAAACTGTTGTCCCTGAGCTTCATGCTAATAATCAGATCCCTCAAGGGAATGTTCGTGACGATCAACGTAAAGAACGTGACCCTAACGAACAATAAGAAGAACGTTAAGGCTGACGTTTTCCATTTTGAAGGCCACATGGAACCCCAAGCTTATCTTGATTGGATCCGTGCGATGGACCACTACTTTGTGTGGTTTGACATGAGCAAAGCCCTAAAAGTTAAATTTTCCACGATGAAATTGACTGGGAAAGCTCAACAACACTGACCAATCTTGAACACGCCCGCAGAGGCCAAGGCCTGGCACCCATAGCCACTTGGGAAGTCATAAAAGAAAAGCTCACTGAAAGATATGTACCATTATCGTTCCACACCCGATTGCTAGATTCGTGGAACCAACTTTATCAAGGAAGCAAATCCATACAAGAATATATTGATAAGTTTGATGACTTTCTTATTCGGTGCAATGCCTTAGGTAAAGAGAGTGAAGAACACTCTCTATAGGTTCAGAGCTGGACTACGAGCCGACCTTAGAAATAAGCTAATTCATAGAAATGTGGACTCATTAGTGGTAGCCTATGCCCTTGTCCTCGATATGGATTCCTTTAAAGCTAATTCTCATTCTAAGTCCAGCGATTCGATGGATCAACCCCCTAGAATGACCCTTCCTGATCCCTCTAGACCTAAGCACTCTTCTCCTCAGTACCCCAACAAGTCTTATCCAAGCAAGCCTACATCAAATTCATGTCCACTTAGAAATGACAACACGGATAAGAACACTGAAAGAGACTATTCTAAAATTGATCCTCTCACTAAGTGCTATAAATGCAAGGGATACAGCTATGTTGCTGGCAACTGTCCCAGCCCCAGTAGGATCAATATAGTAGAGGGTACCGCTGTCATTATTGATGAGCTCGACAATGAGTTTACCTATGAACCTAATGTAAGCGATGACTTTGATGAAAAATAGGATGACCAGCCTCTCAATTGTATTCAGTCTGTTCAGTCACCCCCATTGAGTGTACCTGAGTCATCCATTCTTTCTCAAGTCGCTTGGCAACTCGTAGATTTTACCCCTATGTTAGAACATCACAGTACAGAATCTGCATCTACATTTGCATTCTGTATTCATGATTTGCATAGAGAATTTTTCAAGAAAATTAATGAGAATAATTTTAACTATACATTAATAACAAATACAAGAAGTAAATTTAAAACTCTTGATGTTGGTGACGAACTGATGGTTCGGATTCGTTCGGAACGGTTTCCAGCTGGATCCGTTAAGAACTTGAACATACGTGCTGCAAGCCCATTTAAGATTCTTCATACAATCAATATGATAATACCTATGTCGTTGACCTTCCATGAGGCTTTAGCATAAGTAAGACTTTCAATATTGAGGATCTAGTACTCTATGAAGGCTCGAATTTCCACCCTAGAAATTTTCTTATAGATGAGCCTATCCTACAACCTAATGGTGAGGTTCCCACATTTATCCCTCTACCTGATACTATTTACCCACAGACAAAAGAATTGAATAATATTTTAGATGCTCAGATAATCTCTATAAGAGAGGATGGTATGCTCAAGTATTTGGTGATGTGGAAGAACAAGCCGAAGATGGATGACATTTGCAGTGATCGTGAGGAGTTCTCGCAACTGGATCCAAATCTTTTGGAGCACCATGACAGGATCACTGGTTTTGACTCGATTGGGTTGAGCTCTCTCCCACCCGGAGAGAATGATGAGGACATCTATTTTGTTTAGTTTATATTATTTCAGTACCATATTTGTTTTTGGCAATTATAGCCATATGTAATCTTTCTTTTATGCATTAGAATATTTCTGAGATTTTAGAATATTTTGAGATTTGTATCGAGATTTGTTTTGAGCCTATATGTAGGCCTTGAGATTAATGAGAAAGTATGCCATTATTGATTAAAAATTATTGTGTTGAAGTTTTGCTCTTCATCTCTCTCTGTGTGATACAATTGAGAATTAATTTTAGGGTTTGTGATAAACTCTAAAACCACCCTACATCCCCAAATCAATTAAACCCAAACCCCAATCCCCAAATCCAAAACCCAAATCCCTCTTCATCTTCTTCCTCTCCCTCCATCGATTTCCGAACTCCTCGCCGCCCTCGTCGCCTGCCACCCACACCACCACCATCACCCCTCATCCTCTTCCATCTTCACCGCCTTTTCCACCCCGACGCCGACACCACACCCCGTCACCGCCGACGCCATCACGGGCCAACGACGTATTCCCCCTCCCTCTGCAAGCAACCTGCCCCAACATTGACCCCCCCTTCTCCTTCCCTCGAGCGCACAGCGACAGGTAGATCAAATCAGATCTGATTTGATTTATTCTACTTTTGGTTGGATAGCTTTATTGATTGGTGTTTGGAGCAAGGGATTGGATCTCTGTGTGAGAAGCAAAACACGTGGTACACATTCTTCGAACCTCAATATACTCTTTCCACTTCTCAAGTATTTGTGTTATACTGCTTTATTATCTCTATTATGTTATTTTAACTGTCGACCACAAATATTGAGATCGAGTGTTCTACTTGCCTAATTAGAGTACGAATCAATATTGCATCTTTTACTTGTTAAGAACGCTTAGGGATATAATTATTGATTGTTGGTACTGAATTATTAATTGGGCTTGTTAAACTTAATTCAATTCTTGAAAATCTATCGAACCGATTAACTGTTTTAATTTCTAACTTGATCCGCATTACATGTTGGTAAAATTAATCCTTTAAAATTTTTGAAAATTCTCTATTTAGGATTACGTTTTACATCACTTTCTTCACATATTTAGTGGTTGTATTGAATAACACTAATTTCTATGTGCAAGAGCTTTTTGGTCTTACTTTGATATGCTAGTTATGTTCTTTTAATTGTACTTGTAGAACGTCTGTTTCTTGACCATGTTCCAAAGGGTTGGGATTCCATGTCAAGATGGCAAATCTTGGTTTGATGGTTTGGCTGTTTTGCCTAGGTTTAAGCCAGTTGAGAACGAGAAAGTTTTTACAAATATACCCATTTATCTTGTTCAG
This sequence comes from Hemerocallis citrina, assembly GCA_017893485.1. NCBI lineage: Eukaryota > Viridiplantae > Streptophyta > Magnoliopsida > Asparagales > Asphodelaceae > Hemerocallis > Hemerocallis citrina. The sequence continues at coordinate 65,610,268 of CM030366.1, forward strand.
CATTGTTTATAACTTTGAGATGAATAAATTGATACTTTACTTTAAAACGTGTTTATGATAAGGTTATAAGGTTATGCAAACGAAGTCCGAGTGAATTCTGTTTTTTTTCAGAAACAGGGTACATTAAGTTAATGTTTCTATGACTTTCCAAGGCACGCCTTTGGATCTGCTATATTTGTTTTATATTTGTATTTAATATACTTTACATGATAAGTTTGACATTTATATAAAGATGTTAAAATTGCATCGGTAATTTTACGGGGCAATAATAAAGGTGATTGTATCATCTGGTGTTTCAGCAGTTTCATGTGTGTGCAATGTTTTGATCTATCTCCTAACTCACCTTACTTCCACTCCAAAAGGCACGTATTTGTTTCATCAGCATAGCTTTATCATGTTCCAAAGACCTAAAATTTAGTTGTTCTTCCAAGCTTCATATAATATGTACACGTCGCATCAACAGTCTTTTGAGTTCTGACAGCTTATTCTTCCTTGTCTTGGCTTGTTACTTGCATGCTTTTACGTAATATATGTACAGCAGCTTATTCTTTTTTCTTTCTTTTTTTCCTCTCTTGGCTTTCTACTTACATGCTTTGGAATCAGGTGTGATGGAATTACGTCTAGATTTCCTTGTAAAGTGCTTGACCAAGCTTGAAGGCAAGGTTGTAAGAAATCTAACTTGAATGTATAGGTTTTGAGAAGATAGAAAGCCCACATAATACACAGCATCTGATCTTGAACCTAATTAATTCGAACCCATCCAAGATGTGCTTTAATATGTAGGTGTGTCTTAATTCTTGTTCTCTCATTATCCTAATTCTTGAGATTTTAAATCATGTAAAACTTGTGGTTTCTAATAGAGCTCCTAAGCTGTACCTACCTGACCTCGCCTACACCATATTGGGTGTGGGTGTGTCTCTCATTAAGTATCTTCATCCTTAAAATTTGAAATCATGTAAAACTTGTGGTTTCAATCTTAGTAGAGCTCGTACTCTGTACAAAACTTGTGGTTTCAATCTTAGTAGAGCTCGTACTCTGTATATACCTGAGCTCACGAAGACCATATTGCATGTGCGCGTGTGTGTCTGTGTGATCTATTATTTCTTGTGATTTTAAGTTGTGAAACACTTTTGGTTTCTATCTAGGTAGCATGCACATGTTATTTGTTATTCCTGTTTTCTCATTAAATTACTATTTTCTTACGATTTTAAGACATGTAAAACTTATTTCTATCTGGGTAGGCAGGTAGCACAAGGATTCTGTACTGATAATCTCCAATCAACCGTCACAACATGTGCTTTTCTTGATCTTGTGTTCTATGTAAATTAGATAACTTCAATGCTTGTTTTCGAACAAAGTTAAAACATGCTGACAATATTTTGTAATATTTTATTTATCTGGTTGATTTTGGGGCAGGTATTCTTTGTTAGTTAGTATGGGATGCTGCTGGACTTTTGGGATCCTCCAAGCTTTCTGTTACGGAGCAGCTCAGGATCGACTTCTATTGTCGCAACAATATTTTGTAATTAGATGTCAGTATGTTAATATTTTGTGTGTTTAAAATTTTCTTTTCTTTTCTTAGTTCAATTTTAGATTATGTGCTCATTTGTAAGTAATTGTGTTTTGTTTGTTGAACCTCTTCCCCGTATTACTATTTTGGAGATGATCTTATTCATATATCACAAATATTATCACAAGATGGCAATTTGAGACTCCTTTGTGTGCATATTTACTGCAACGAGCTCATTATCTTATTACATTAATTGGTACTTGATTTGGTAATCTCTTTTTTCTCTTCCTATATGTTTGCATATAATTTTTTGCTAAACTTTTTTCTGTATATATTGGGTTAAATAAAGTGTACCGCAGTCACCTTTGGGCGCAATACAGGACGCTCATAACACACACATCATCTTTATAAAATCTTGATGAAAAGTGTAAAGCCAGTGCATGAGATCCCCCCCAACCCATACCTCCAAGTTACCTGGAAGTCACCTTAGGGACTGTTTGGTTCAAAGGAGGGAAGGGAAGGGGAGGGAAAGGGAGGGGAGGGATTTTAATCTAGACTCCGTTTGGTTCAAAAGAGGGGAGGGGAGGGGAGGGAAGAGAAAATAATTATTTTCTTGTTTGGTTCACAAGGGAGGAAAGGAATTTTATTATAAAATTACTTTTATACCTTTTTATAGAAGTTCTATTGATAATCATTCGACTTGTGTGAATAAGAATTACCTTCTTTAAATACTTCATTTCTATCAACTATACTTCCAGCAAATAGTTCTTACTCGTACCGCATGATGTTATTATCAATGTGAATATGGTAGCTGATTGTATTGGTTTGGTTTTGTGCTGCAGCTCCAATCAGCATTGTTGGCGTAGAACTTAAATTCTCACCAGGGTTTCTTGTTTATATGAACCTCACGGTTCATTTCTAGTTCAAAGGGTTTTAAGTCTCTGTAGTTGCATAACTTGAATTTCAGATTGAATGCCTTCTAGTTCCCTTTTTTTTTTTTTTTGTGATTTTTTTTTATACTTTGTTGGCCGAAAATGGCTAGAAGAGTAATATGTATATTGGAGAGACAAATAGAGATCAGATAGAGGCTCGGTTCAGGGAGAAATCGCGATGATAAACACATTTCCTAGTAAAGAAGCTTATAGCTAGACTCTAGTGGCAGTTGCTAGTGGTGGGTAGGGCTGCAAACGAATCGAGCTGTTCGCGAGCTATTTGCGAGCTATTCGGCTCGAGCTCGGTCAAAAGCTCGGTCAAAGCTCGCCGAGCTCGAGCTCAAAACAGAACTCATTTCGTAAACGAGCCGAGCTCGAGCTTGGGTTTCTTTTTTTTTTTTTAGGCTAAGCTCGCGAGCTATTCGGTTCGAATATGGTCAAAGCTCGGCTTGAGCCGAGCTCGAGCTCAAATCTGAGCTTGTTTCGTAAACGAGCCGAACTCGAGCCTGGAGATATTCGGCTCAGCTCGGCTCGGCTCGATTGCAGCCCTGGTGGTGGGGTTTTTGGTTGCTTTATGTAAGTTGAAGTTTTCCAAAAGTTTATTATTTGTTTGATAGTTTGAATTAGCAATAAGCATATAAAATATCAAAATATAATTTGTCTAATCATTAATTCTCTATTTATCAGAGTAGTTACTGTATTCATTTTTATTGTAAACTTATAATAATAAATTCACTTTTTATTGTAGTAGCTATATAGTATTATATAGTATTACTAGGTTTGCCCGTTGACGCGTGCCTACGGCACGTCTTCAGAACGGTGCACCTTGTTTGATCATATAAAATAGTTTTGGAGGTCCAGCAAATTGATTGAAGTAGCAAACATATTATATGAGAAACTTTTAGGGCTCCAGCAAAAAACATATTATATGATTTTTTTTTATTTTTTTGAATCATTTTAAAATTTTTATTTTCTTAATTTTTTGAATAGAAGAGGGAGGAAGAGAGAGAGAGAGAGAGATAAATATATGAGTTGTTTTGGGGTGGGATTTGAATTTGAGTTTTGGGGGAAAACTTTTGGGGGGAAAATATGTTTTGTGAGGTTAGATCTGGACCTTTGATTTTTGGGGGAATTGAAGGAGAGCCACTTGATAGCTTTCTTTGTGTTTTATTATATAGACTAAGTTTGTCCGTTGACACGTGCCTACGCCACGTCTTCGAAACGGTGCACCTTATTTGATTATATAAAATAGTTTTGGAGGTCCAGCAAATTAATTGAAGTAGCAAATATATTATATGAAAAACTTTTGAGAGTCCAACAAAATACATATTATATGATTTTTTTGATTTTTTGAATTATTTTTACAGTTTTTAAATTTTTGATTTTTTTAGTTTTTTAATTTTTAATTTTTTTTAAATTTTTAAATTTTTTATTTTCTTAATTTTTTGAACAGAGAGGGAGGGAGAGAGAGAGAAAAAAAAAAGATTAAATAAATATAGGAGTTGTTTTGAGTGGGGGATTTGAATTTGAGTTTTGGGAGGAAACTTTTGGGAGGGAAAATATGTTTTGTGAGGTTAGATCTGGGCCTTTGATTTTTGAAGGATCAAATGATAGCCACTTGATAGCTTTCTTTGTATTTTATTATATAGACTAGGTTTGCCCGTTGACACGTGCCTACGGCACGTCTTCGAAACGATGCACCTTGTTTGATCATATAAAATAGTTTTGGAGGTCCAGTAAATTAATTGAAGTAGCAAATATAGAGCAAAAAATATATTATATGATTTTTTAAATTATTTTTAAAGTTTTTAAAGTTTTATTTTTTTTAGTTTTCAATTTTTTTATTTATTTATTTTTTTTAATTTGTATTTTCTTAATTTTTTGAATAGAAGAGGGAGAGAGAGAGAGAAAAAAATAAAATAAATATAGGAGTTGTTTTGGGTGGGAGATTTGAATTTGAGTTTTGGGGAGAAACTTTTGGGAAAAAATATGTTTTGTAAGGTTAGATCTAGGCCTTTAATTTTTTGGGGATTGAAGGAGAGCCACTTGATAGCTTTCTTTATATTTTATTGTATAGATATACGCTGGTCGTTAAAATGTGAGTTTGTTTTATTTTAGAATTTGATGGTGGTTTGTTTAAATCCAAAATGCTTTTTCTGTAGCGTCACATAAGCTGAATATTCGTTTTTTTAGTGAACTTCCACAAGATTTGGCCGTCAATCTGATGATTCCAAACCGTACTATCGTCATTCTAACTTGAAAGGGATTACATTTCCATTAAGCTTCTTTGAAAAGGGAAAAAGGTACTGGTCCTGCTTTGCATCTTATATGGTAAATTTTTTATTACAGAAGATGAGTGGAGTTATGGGAACCCTAGGGAGGCTGAAGAATATCATTGTCAGCAGTCATCCTCGGGGCCCAGTAATTGCTGGTGGTGTTGCAGCCAGCCATTAAATCCATTTAATGATGTGATTAAATGGATTTAGATCTAAAGGATAATTAGTCCAATTACTATACAAAAATTTGACTCAATTTCTATTCCTTCCAAATCCCTTCAATATTGAAGGGGAACCAAAATTAACTCAGGAGGGATGCTGCACCCCTCCATCATCCTTCCCTCCCCTCCTAAAAAATGAACTAAATAAGAAATGTTTAAAAAAATCCATCGCCTCGCCTCTATTCCCCTCCAACCAAACAAGTCCTTAAAGTTGAAATACTTGCAACGATTTTGCTCAGGTATTTAACTGCAAGAAATCATATACATCATACATAAAACAACTATGAGGACATTGAGGAGATGAACACTACTTGTTGCCAGCAGGAGAAGAGTATGAGAAGAAAGGAGTTACTCGAGTGCATCCCTTGGAACCTATATGCTAGGCAACCTTGAATTGAATGAAATAAGTGCACACTATCTTGTAGCAATTGCAATGTCTTCACTGACCGGATCTCTAAACAAAACGCAACGACACTTGTAATTGCAGTTGCAGTTGAAAAAATAATCCCCGTCCGTCTCGTTCTACCTAGTATAGTCAGTCAAGAGCCAACAACTTCAAGGAAACACAAAATATGCAATGTAACGAACGAATATATCTGTTAAGAACTACGAGTTAGCTCTGTGGACAAGTCGACCGGTCTCTCAGAGAGAGTTATGAATTACAAGTGGTAGTTGCAAGCAGGAGTTCGGGTAGGAAAACAAGAGAGAGAGTCAGATATTTGTGTTGTTGAAGAAAATACATGACAGGAGTTTACATACATACTGCGAGAAAGACTTGAGAGGGTTGAAGGTATGTGAAGCTGAAGGTTCAAATCAATTTACAATAGGGCCAAATCAAGCCCAATTGCACGTGGACCAAAACAGAGCCCAATCCAGCCCTGTCTTAAAAGATGAATGCATGAACGAATGAATGAATGAATGGAGATCCTCCTTTCTCTTCTTCTTATTCTTCGATGGGTCTGTTCTTGTTTTTGCCTCTTATAAGAGGTGACCTCTTATAAGAGATTTACAGTAAGAGGCTCTTGTAAGAGCCTCTTTTTGAGGTGTTCTTTTATATAAAAATAACCTCTTATAAGAACCTCTTATAAGAGATTTATGTTCTTTTTTCACCTCTTACAAGAGCATTTTCTCTACTTTTAGACATTTTTGTCCTTACTATATAATTTCTCTATTTATACCAACATTTCATATCTAAAATTAAGTAAATCGTCACATTTCTCACATAGTAGACAAATTTGGTTATAGTCCATAATTATCGTCATTCTTCTTTCAATAAAAAAAACCCACATAACATGCGACACTCCATCTACAACAGGTGACACTCCATCTCCTCCTGCTATTTCACCAATTGAAGCCCGAACAGCAGATTCACCTCCTCCAGCTGTGCTTGCAGATTCAACAAATACATAATAACACATCTTTCAACTGTGCTTACAGATTGTTTCCCGATCCTATGTATGTATCGAACCATCATCTACTCAAAGCTGAAAACAAAAACTGAAACGCGGGGGCATTCAACCCACCGTTTAACCATAAAAAAAAACAAGCTTTTGCACATGCTTTTTCCTTTTACGGTTCATTTTGCTATGGATATACTAAATAATGAATATTAATCATTTAAGTAACTTACAATATTGTGATAGATGGTGCTAGTTCTGAGTCATTATACATAGTGGAATAGCATCAGAAGATAGAGATGATCCTGTTTCTGCTCCACTCTTTGTAGTATTGATTGCAACCGTTATATGATTAATTGCTTCATTACTTGAATGAAGCATAAAGATACTAACTGGTTTTCATCTATCTGCAAAAACGCATCTCAGTACAATTGTTTCTTGAAAGATTTAAGACTTTGAGATATGTAACTATCATGACTAGCTCAATATTTCTCTGAACAAAAAGTAAACTAAAGCAAGCCATATGTCTGTCTTTAACTATTATTTTTCTTCCAAAATTTGAAGTTCAAAGAAGATTCTTTTGCAAAATCTCTGATGATGACTTTTAGTATATGGTAACTCCAATCGTTGGAAAAGACTTCAATCAACTCAAAACATCTTGCAGCGCGGGCGGAAGAGCAAACTCATTCCCATGACAAATTGATTGGTCCTGGCTATAAATGTAGTTGATGCTAGTCCAGCCTATATTTTATGCGAAACCAAAGTATCGCCATCAATCATATTGGAAGTTGAAAAACCAATTAGCTAATAAACATTTAACTGCAGGTGTTGAAGATCTGGAAATCATTAATTTAGGGGTAATGTAGTATTTTTAAGTGATAGAAGTCTTATAAGAATTTGAAAGGGGCTACTAGAAGTCTTTTAGGCTTATAAGAGATTTTGAGAAAAATATCTTATAAGAGGTAAAAAAAAGAACGCTAAAAAAACTCTTGTAAGAGGTGGACCACCTCTTACAAGAGGTAAATCTCTTATAAGAGGAGAAAAAGAACACTACCTATGTATTCTACTCCAACCCCGCTCTCTCCCTCTACATCTCTCCCTTCTTCTTCTTCTTCTTCTTCCTCCTCCTCCCTTGTCCTCAATATTCTTGCCAAACCCATCAACCCCGAATCATACAACCATTATGGGCATTCCCTTCTCTCCTTCAACAACCCATTATACCCAATTACCAATTGGTGCTTCAACACTAGCACTGCAGCCAATAATAGGAAAGGGAGATACTCAAGATTGAGAGCAAGGGCGAGAGCGAAGGAGTCACCATATGAGGTGTTGGGTGTGTCTCCCTCTCAACTCCCCAAGAGATCAAAAGGGCTTACCGAAAACTCGCCCTCAAATTCCATCCTGATGTCAACAAAAAGGTATACTTTTTTTTTCTTTTTTCCCCCCCAGTCTATGAAGTTCCTTCCTGAAACACCCAGTTTGTAAAATTTTGTGCCAGCTGTTCTAATTTACTATTAGTCGGTGGGTTGCCATTATTTTTTCTTCAAAATGTTATTCGGAGTAATAATATTTATAAATGTTATTTGCTATGCGTATTATTATTTATTAAATAAAATTAAAAATATAATTAAAATGACAAGATCATAATAGCTATGCTATCCCCCAGTGAAGAAGAAACTACTTGGTACAGTTGAATCACCTTAAAGGATCATCATTTAAAATGAGGGTGCTCTCCCTCTTTCATATCCAGCACCCGCCTCCCCTTCGCCCTCTTCCCTTCTCAGTCCTCCAACCTTCTTCCTCCCTTGGCTTTCCTCTTACTAACTCTCGTCCCTTCCTTTTTTAAGAGAATAGGTGGGGAGGGGAGGGGAGGGGAGGGGAGGAGCTCACCGGCGATGGTGTCTAGCTCCTCCCTTCCTCCAATAGTTTTCTTTTCCTTTTTTCTTCTTTTTGCCCGAAAATTCAAAGAAAGAAAGAGAGAGCAAGGGCTGATTTTGGTGGATCTGGGCTCTTGTTAGATCCGGTGGGCTTTTGTCGGGTCCGGCCACCCTCATGGTGATTCTCTAAGCTGGCGATGCTCGTGTTCGGCCTCCGATGTGTTCGCTCTCCTATCTCAAAATTTGTTGGGTTTGTCTTTGAAATCTATTTTTCAAATTCAAAATTAGGATTGTTGAGTTTTGATTTGGATGGTGCTTCCATTCATTTGAATGGAAAGCTTTGAGAGGGGGATGCTTGCTAGATTTGTTGCCATGAGGGGGATGACCGACCGAATTTGTTGTCGTTGTGGGGGTGGCCGGCCAGATATTTTGTTGTGGTAGATTGAACTTGCAAGAATGAGTATTTGAGAGTGTGGATTGTGGTTCTTATCATAGAACCACATGTTTTGGTGTTTCTTGGATGAGATCATGGTATTCACCATGAATTCCAAAGGTTTGGGCGACAATGGCATTCACCATGGGTTCTAAAGGTTTGGTGGCATGAACCGTCTCTTTTTACCTTAATTCGAGTGTTGGTCGTCAATATTAGTGACTTAGTGCAATCAAGGATGGTTAGGACACTAGTAGGGGTTGAATTGTTCAATTTTAGCTGAACCAAAGGAGGCTATAATACTAAATCGGGGTTTTTTGTCGATGTCAGTGTAGCCATGGTGGCAAGGGCTTTGAGTCGGATCAAATTAGGTAATTTTGATGCAACTTATGGGGTTTAAGCGCAAAATTGGGACAACTTGATCGATGTTAGTGCAGTCAAGGATAATTAGATCGCTGAGTTGAGAGCAATGGTTGGAGCTCGGTGGATTAGTTGACATGCAACCAAAGTCGATTTTGGTGACGTTTAACTCAGGTCTCGTGGTTGTAGTTTTGCTTCGAATAGGACATTCGATCCTTCGAAGTTTGGGATTTGATTTACTAAGGTGTTGTCATAACCAAGGAGGGTTGAGTGGTAGATTAAATATAGATGTGGCTACAAATAACTTATACTTGACGTTGTTAACTATATATTAGGGTTTGTGCTTAGTTTATTGTACAATGACTAAGCCTTAGATTGTATTTTTCATTGTATTTTGGTTTTTTGTTTTGTTAATTTCTTATTAATGAAACACTGGGGGTTTTTTAACCCACGGTTTTAATTCAAAAAAAAATGAAGGTGTTGCAAAAATTAGTGAACGTGAAGGTCTAATTCTTAGTGCCAGTTGTTATATATTGTAGTGAAAATGGTTCTCATGTTATATATATATATATATATATATATATATATATATATATATATATATATATATATAGAGAGAGAGAGAGAGAGAAAGAGAGAGAGAGAGAGAGAGAGAGAGAGAGAGAAATCTTCGGTTGCACACTACTTTGGTGAGCACTCCGTGAGCACTCACGAAATAGAGCACCTAAGATAAATCCGAACCGCTCATATTGTTCTAATCCGAACCTCTCTCTCTCTCTCTCTCTCTCTCTCTCTCTCTCTATATATATATATATATATAGAGAGAGAGAGAGAGAGAGAGAGAGAGAGAAATCTTCGGTTGCACACTACTTTGGTGAGCACTCCGTGAGCACTCACGAAATAGAGCACCTATGATAAATCCGAACCGCTCATATTGTTCTATATACCTTAGATAGCCTAACAATAAAAAATCAAGTAATTTGAAGTTCATTTGCCCATGATTTACATCATTACAAAATTGTATGGCTGAAAATTCTAACAGCATGATGGATGGGCAAATGAACTTCAAATTACTTGATTTTTTTATTGTTAGACTATCTAAGGTATATAGAATAATATGAGTGGTTCGGATTTGTCATAGGTGCTCTATTTTATGAGTGCTCACGGAGTACTCACCAAAAGTAGTGTGCAACCGAAGGGGACTATATATATATGTGTGTGTGTGTGTGTGTGTGTGTGTGTGTGTGTGTGTGTGTGTGTGTGTGTATGGCCTTACAGAAGATATTGCGCTAAACCGAGCAAAATGGAAAATCAGGATTCATGTAGCCGACCCTAACTAGTTGGAAAAAATGCGTTGTTGTTGTTGTATATATATATACTAGGTTTTCCCGTTGACACGTGCCTACGACACCTTCGGAACGGTGCACCTGGTTTGATTATATAAAATAGTTTTAGAGGTCCATCAAATTAATTGAAGTAAGAAACATATTATATGAGGAAGCAACATATCTACCTTTAAGCTCAACCATCGCCTTTTTGATCATCAGCTTGAACTTACCTGGAATGCAGATAGTTTGTTAGAAACACTGCATAGAGTTTTTTTTAACTTCACCATCACTTTTAGATGCTTGTAATAGTTATGCAAGGATATGCTCATATAGGTTTTATAAAGCTTACTCTAATCCCATAATCACTATGAGCATGTCTAAATATAATAGTAACCCAAGTGCAGGTGTGAAGGTATCTACAATACCATAATCTAAACATTTGTTTGTCTGAGACTCGGGTTGCAATTGAAATACCTCTTATTATTTCAACCAAAATGTAATACATGAAGTTCTCAAAATTCTAATCCAAGCTAATCATTTCTTTTATCTCCACTTTGTCTCACCATTTGCACCTTTATAAAAAAAAATCAAAATGGATCAATAACAAATTTACTTTAGTTGTCTTTCTTGAGTAGACAGTTTGCACCATTCAATGGCAAACTTCAGTCATCCCAATCCTATATATATCCAAATATAATGTTGATATGGCTAAAAATGGGGTTTAATCGGGACCGTCCAAATCAGGCATGAATCCTGAGGCCCAGGGGTAAAACGGTAATTTCACCTACTAACGGGTCTGAAATGGGAACTGGGTCTTCCTTCACGACCCAATCACCCACGAACGGATCCACCTCAACTGGGTACGGGTTCCAGCCCGAAACGCACCCAGTCCAGAAAAGATAGAATTAGGGTTTCTGATTAATCCTAATCAACGGCCCTGATTCACATCTATCTTTTCACCGGGGATTAGGGATTACATTCCTAATCTGTTCACAAGGAGAATATTCCTTATCAGATCACGGGGATTACATTCCTAATCTGTTCCCTAAGACGCCTATAAATACCCCCCATCCATCTCCATTAAGAGGTAATCAATCTTTCTCCAGTTTTTGCGCTCTTTCATAGTCTTCCTAGATTACCGACTTGAGCGTCGAAGGGTGCGTCGCCGGGAACAACCCCGGTGTCTCGCACTTTTTGCAGGTGTACGGCGGGAGCGACGATCATACCCCAAACGGAACAGGTATACAGGTTTACTATTCAGCTTCCCTAAGAATCTACAAATACTATCTGTTTGCCCCCACACCAAATTTAGCGGCAACAGATTGGCGCCGTCTGTGGGAAAGAAACGAATAGAAACCTTTCCTCTTCCCGGTGAACAGATCTTCTCCAGCCATGCCCCCAAGGAAAGTCAGATCAAGAGGGTCTAACAGAGGACCCAACCCTGATCAGCAGCAAGAAGTTCTCATCCAGCCTACCCAACAGCAGGGGCAACTTCCTCCTCCAGCGGAAGACCCGCTCCAACAGGACCTTCCTCCTCCTCCAAATCAGCCACCTCCTAAGGGTCCTAACCCTCAGAAACAACCTCTTCACCAGGACCACGTCTCCATCCACAACGCCTCTTCGGACTCTATGGCCTCCCATCATCCCCGAGCCTCTGCTCTCCACAATACCGCCCTCAATCGGCAGAAGGACGATGATCTTTGCCGTCATCTGGATGAAAAGCGGGCCCGAGAGGGAACCTCCCGCCAACGCCGTCCGGATGAGCGGTCTCCTCACCGCCGAGAATACAGAAGGTCCGCCATCCGAAGGGGGCGGAAAGAATCCCCCGAGCATTACCGAAGAAGGCCACACTCCCCTGCAGGTCGGCAACAGCCTAGGAACGATGAAGCACCCATCACCCGTGCCGAGTTCCAGCAATTCCAAGCAACCGTCCTACAAGCCCTCAATCTCCGTCCCAACAACAATGCACCCAAGATTCCCTCGCCTCCACCGGTCCGAAGCCCTTGCCGACGGTCCCCATCTCCTCCTCCCGCTCCTAGCAACTCCCGGCGTACTCCAAGTCCTCGTCGCTCCTGGAGGTAACGTCGCCGTAGCCCTTGTTACTGTTAGTGCCCTAGAGACAATGTGATTGTGCTTCTAGGAAATACTTTTGTTAATTAATGATTGTGTTCTATTGATTATTATATGTTAATTTATTATGTCTTAATTTACTGCGATAAAAATGTTAGAGTAATAAATGTCCTTGGAATATATAATACGTATTCTATATCTTTAAGTATGTGACTTAAAAATGAGATTATATGAATAGTGTTTATATTCCTAAATATCCCTAATCAAGCATTGTCATTATGGGACAATAATAATGCATAAAGATTAGTATGTTTGTTGACTGATGACCACATCTCATTAGTCATAGGTATAGTGATACTAAAGTCAAGAACATAGGTGCATGTAAGATTCTACATGGAACTGGATAGACCCACAGTGAGATTCTTCATGTTTAAATAAAGTCATAAGAAAGACTCACAGTGATAATGGTGTAATGATCCTCTGACTTGAGATCATTATATTTCTATAAGAGGATTAATATACTTTGACTACATTAAAAGTTACCTTTGACCGGGTGATGATAAAAGTGGACATCGGGTATATTATGAGTCGTATGAGAAATATGAATGATAGATAAAGGATTTAACCCTCCTATAATTAGGAGAGATATTATTGGCCTCTTGATTGAGTGAGACTATGAAATGCATGGCCATGCTCAAATAATGATTTGTTTTAATAGTCTACTCATTGATCAAGGAAACCCGGATTAAATGTTGAAGAGGATGACTGAGAACATGCCTCGAGTTTAATCTATAATATTTGGTTAAAGGGATTATATTACACGGAAACATTAATCACGAAAGGTTTTATTGGATCACCAATTATTATTATTACTTGGGTAGCAATGATGTATTACTAGATGCCGCTCATTGTTTATAATTTTATTATTGGATATTAAAATTATTTTCAACGTAATAATAACCTAAAGGGTCACACACAAGAACGCTTGAAGGAGATTTGATTTAAATTATGAATTTAAATTAAATAGTAATTCGAATTTATTTATGATATTAATTAAGTGGGACTTAATTAATTAATTAAATATAATTTCAAATTTACTAATGATTAGAATTAGAATTATATTAGAATATTAATTAAGTTTGACTTAATTATTTATTTAATTAAGAATTCTAATTTTAATAAAAGCCCAATAGGATTGGGCTTTAGAAAAACAGATTTGTCTCTCTATATAAAGATCTTAAACTCTCAAATTAGTTTTTTGAGGCTAAGAGAAAAAACCCTAGCCGTTTGAGAGAAGAAGATGGAGATAGAGAGAATTTGTTTTTTCGGATGCTAGTACATCGCTCCTTCAAATACCAAGTGTTCGTGTGGATACCGATAGAGCGTAGATCGCGTGAGCGGGATGCGTGGTGATTCAAGAAGCTTGGACCTCCATTAGTCATCCTTTTCTCAACTGTTAAAGCTTCGTTTTAAGGTAAACGTTCATAACTACGAATTAAACGTCTTGTTTTGCATGGATCCTGCGATTGGGTTTCGATTTTATTGTTTTAATCCGCTGCATTTATGCCCCGAAATCCCAACAGCCCTCGCTCTCCCTCGTACGAAGACGAGTCTAGAGGCTCGGCTGATTACCGTCGGAGGGATG